>VYZT01042212.1:0-28264 GCA_013400735.1 Pomatostomus ruficeps | reverse complement strand
TGGACTGCAGTTTTTTTTGACATTTACTCACTTTAGCATGGTTACTTTTTTATAAACTGCGGGACTTTTATTTTAGTTTCTGTTTGTCTTTTACTGGGTTGCACTTGTTACGGTTTTTCTTAGTATTTACAGTTTTTGTAGTTGGTTTCTTCTGGTATTTATAGCTGCTGCAGTTCTTGACATTTTTCTGCTTTAACGTTAGTACTTTACTCACAAACTGCAAGTAGCTTTACATTTTTTATAGACTTTATAGACTGCAAAAGAGACACTTCGCTTTACTATGAACTTACTATGGCTTACAAAAGAATTGCAGTTCTAAAGCTTAAGGCACTTCTTCTTTTCTTTTTTTTATTAACTTTAGTGTTTTTATGTTGTTTTTTTCATATGTTTTCACCTTTTTTTTAACTAAAAACAGCTGCATGCACATTTTGTTTTGATTTTTCCTTAAATATGTCATCACAGAAATGTAACAAACCTTTCTAATTAGCTTAGACATGACCAGTGGCATGTCTATCATCTTTAGAGCCATCAGAGATTGGCTCTGCTAAAAATAGTAAAAAATTCTAAAAACTTTTCACAAGAACCATCTTTATGACTCCCTCCCCTCTACTAAAACCACAACAACATGGTTACAGCTTTCTTATTTCTGCTAAGCTTGTTATGCAGCTATGTGAGTATTGACAAACCATCCTTAAGCCACAAGTTAGACTAGAGATGACCCAAAACAGAGGCTGTGGCACTGCCACCAGCTTGTCATTCTCTTGCCTCCACCACCAGTTCTGGATCTAGGAATCTATTTTGACAAAAACAGCACAATCACCCCCCTGCTCTGTTGGCTGCTTTCATGTATTTATTTATTTATTTAGACCACATACTGTGCTTTTTATGCTTTTTTTGTAATTCAAAACACAGAAATATATTGCTGATGAGATCTTTAAAGGTCTAGTGTGCATGAGAAGAGGCAAAGACCAGAATAGATAAAGTCTAGAATGTATAGGCAAAAATTCTTTAAAATATTTGAAGTTCCAATTGCCAGTAAAATGCCTGTTCATTAACTGTGACACTTTGTACAGATATAAAATAGAAGCTATTTTTATTTAAGAACTAACAATGAATGCTTCCTAAATGAGCAATGGAGAATTAAATGGGGAGAACAAATGAAAAAAAAATGTAGGAGGAGACATTCCTATCAGGTACAAGATAATTACGAAGTCCTTTACAAGACAAATCATTTCTAGGTACAGTTTGAAGAAAATGTTAACCAACAGAAAAAAAATTCCTGCTTACCATGGAAGCATACATGATTTCAAAATAAAATTTTTTTCTTTGTCTAAGTTAACCAAATAAAAAAAAGCAGCAGCTGTGAATGCTGACAGGTATGACTGAGTTGCATATAGAAACAAGAGTGTATAACATTTGGGGTGACACTGTCTGGAAATGGTCCTGGCCCTAACTTGCATCTCACAATAATCTAGTTGAGGTTTTAATTTTTAAGACAAACTAAAAAAAATTTGTAAAGCATCTTTTTATTGGAAGAGAAACACCCATAGCTGGGAGTTTTCTGATAAAGAACTTTTAAGGGCAATTCTGTGAAAAAGGATCTTCTTCCCACTTCTCAAAATTTGCATGAGGACATTGTATTTTTCCTTCAACTCCAATTCTGCTAAAAAGGCAGCCACAGTAGATGCATTTCACTTTCTGAAATGGCTGGCTCCAGAGTGCTGCTCCACCATCCCTGGCTGTCCTTGTGGAGGGAAACAAGACTCTCCAGCTAATTCTTACCTTGGCCTGGTGCTGGAATGGGAGTTAAGAGCAGGGGATGGTGATGTGCAGGGGGAAAGGAGCAGGTTACAGGGACAAAGTGGGGGACAAAGGGTGCCCCCACCTTCTTGAGACCTCCCAAGAGGAACTCTGAAAGAGAATTCCTCCTGGAGGAGCCTGATGCAGTGTGACCTTCTGTGATGCCTCACAAAACCAGCTATGTCTTAAAGTTTACCCACTCCCAGAGTTCAGGAGCTGTTGCCCCTTTTCTTCTCAAGAGCTTTCATTAGGTCAGACATGAAATCTGCTTGCTTGCCTCCCCCTGCAATCAGAGGTGGCCCCACTGACTGTGGCTCTCCATCTTGTCCTGTGTTTTCCAGCCTTTTTGGAGGAAGTGGCACAGGTTTCTTCGCTGGAAGTGGTGGTGGCTTACTGGAGACGGGTGGAGGTGGAGGGGGTAATGGCACATCTCCATTACTGCTGCTGGAGACTGGTGGTGGTGGAGGCACAAAATCAGGAGGTGGTTCACAGAAATCGGGTGGTGGTGGTGGAGGAAAATCAATCTTCAATGTAGGTGGTGGTGCTGGAAAGCTCTCTGGATCTGTTAGGAAAATGCCGCTGTCTCGTTTCACTTTGGAGGGCAGAACTGGTGATGCAGAAATAGCAGATGAACGCCTTTCCGGTGGGGGAGGAGGCTGCAGTGAGGTTCTCTTACTCTGGACTTTCTGTGGCCTCAGAAATGGCTGTGCCAGGACAGGTGCACTGACATTATTTGTTTCAGCCTTCAATAAGCAGAAAAATAACAGCACAGACACAGTCAGTGAACATGTAAACTAATGCCACTGCCTAAGAACATAAAAAGATCTGAAAATACATGAGGAGAGTGTAGTAGACAGGGAAATGGAGTAGAGTACATTTTTCCTGAAAATAGTATTTTATTTTCTTTCTGGAGCTGCCCGCAGAGGTTTGACAGTGGAAAACTCCCTTCTGACAGTATTCATAGTGCTTCTTTGAATGCTGTCCTCAGAAGATGAGTGCTTTTAAAATTTCAAATAACTGCAGTTAGTAAGACTAACATTAAGGAAGTATTTTTGGGATTACTGTCCTTGCGCTGGAGGAAATGATCCTTGAATATCAACCACCTCTCTTGGACCTCTCTTCCCTTCAGGGCCTTCTCCCATGGGATTCTTCCAAGAAGATCCCTAAAGATGCTGAAGTTAGCTTTTCTGGAGTCCCTGGTTGAAATCTTGCTCTCTGTCCTGCTACCTCTTCCTTCAATACTGAACTCTACAATCTCATGGTCACTTGCATCCAAGGCTGCCCCAACCTTCACATGTCCAACAGGGCTCTCCCTGTTTGTCAGTATAAGGTCAGGCAGCACAGCATTCCTTGTGGGGTCCTCTACTACCTGTAACAGGAAGTTGTCATTGATGCTTTCCAGGAACCTCCTGCACTATTTGTGTTTCGCTGTTTTGCTTTCCCAGAAGACGTCAGGAANTCTGCTCGTGTGGCCCTTCATGACAACATCCCAGTCATGGGAGCTATCCCACCATGTCTGTAATTGCAATGAGAATGAAGTTCAGTGGCTGCACACAGATCTCTAGCTCCTCCTGTTTGTTTGCTGCTTCTAGAGAACAGTGTTCTGCATCCCTGCAGTCAGCAGCGCTAATTCTGGCATGAGCTAATTATAACACATATGCCTCCTCTTCCTCACTCCTTGCCTACAAACATGGAAGTAAATCAGACACAGGAGGAGGGAACCACTGGCTGAGTTCTGAGAATGTGATCTGCTCCAGAGGAAGTGAAGTTCAGAACCAAGAAACAGAAGGAACTCAAAGGTAGAAACAAAAAGTGCAGAACACATAATTCTGGTGACAGAAAAATCCCAGGAATTTAATTTCATTTGTCCTATGCACTTCATGCATGATGGAGAGATTGAATATTGAACTGCAAACAAATGCACACTTTTTTCTGTATGATGTTCTTGAGGTTCTCATACTGTTCCTTATGATATTTTTACAGCCAGATATGGTGCAAGTACACAAAATTTGGAGCTTAACCAAGAAATGCATTTAGAGCCTAAGGAAAACATGTTTTCCCTTAGTTCTTCACAGTGTCTCCTTTCTTACACACTCATCTTCAGCTGTGCAGTGTTCCCTACTGAAAACACTACTGTATGCCTTGTATTTCTAAGGCAAGACCTTTTTTTTGGCAGAGACAGAACATGGCACCAAGGTTCTGGCAGCACAGACACTTTAAGACTATCCCAGCAGACACATTTCTATTCTTGCTACATGAACTCATGGCTGCTTGTTCTGAAGAACAGAAGCACACCACGTACACTGTTTGCAGAGTGCAAAGCATGAGGAGGGGCAGCCACTTTTCTCAGGTGCCAAATCCTCACTGGCACTTTGAGGGGGCAGACAGTGGGTGAAGGAAAACAAATTTGAAGAACTCATTCAAAGATGACATTTAATTGTAGTAACTACTTACCTGTACCTCGGATGTATCCGCTTTCTTCTGAGTGTCTGGAAATTCTGCACTGTTACGATGAACAATTTGGGGAATTTGTCCATTTGACTGAGTAGTACCTGTGACAAGGAGAGGAGCCAGAGGGAAGAGACTGCTATGTTTTTGTGATATTAACCAGATCAGGGAATACCCAACTAAGAAAAAGGCTATAAAAATTTCTTTACAACTTCCACAAGAAAACACATGTTACCAGGTTTTTATACATAACTCTGTAAAATCTGTTTTCTACTTCAAGCTCATTTTGTGATTTTTCATATTCAGTTCATTACTTTAGGAAAACAAAGAAAGTACCTTACATTAAAATCCATAAGGACCTTACATTAAAATACATGTCTTTCATAACAGCATTTTGAAGTTTGCAGTGTGCTGTAGTATTACTGCATGCCCAGGTTTTGTTGGCTTTTTTGTTTGTTTAATTAGGCTAAAGACAAAAGCACCATAGTTCCATATCAATCAGCCATAGGAGTGGAAGGTCTGAAATCCTAGAGAGGAGCTGATCCACTTTCTTTAGTAAATGAGCTAAAACATCTCCCCAGCTCTGAAACATCTGCCCCATTTGGAATAACAAAGATCTCTGAACTTCACTGTGTTCTCAGACTAGTGCAGATCTGAAAGCTGGCTAAGTTAAAGCTCTGCAAAACATGTGCCAACCACTTCTGCTTGTGTAAGGGATATGCATAAAATAACCCAGGACTGTCAAATGGAGTATGTGAATGTGAGACCAAAGGACAAATTTACAAGCTTAATTATAAAAAATCCTTGGCCCCTGTGTAGTCTGATGAGGATTAAATACTCTCCAGTTTAGTGTACCATTTTTGAAAGTTGTATGTGGCAAAGCAGTAGACAGTGTTTGGTGCCTAGAGACCTACATTTGTAAACCTTAATGACTGCCTTAGCTCTATTATAATTTACAGTTCTGAGATCCAGTAAAGTTCCACTCATGTACTTTTTGGATGTTAGTGAACCCTTAGCCATCTACGGTGTAGATTAGGCACAACAATGGCTTTAATCTTAAAGTGTAGTTCACTGATTAGCAAAGAGGTTCCATGAATATGATAAGAAATAGAATAAATTATTTTTATTGTCATGCCTGCAAATCACATAATCACATGACTGATAGAGAAATAAGACAAACTCTGCAGTGTGCCTAACTTACTAAGGCTATTTAGGCCTCAAGGGATGACAGAAGGTGGTCTGATGTCCTTATGTTTTATGCCTGTGCCTGCATGTTGTTCAGCATATTTAATCCGAAGTACCACTTGGATCAATCAAACTACAGTCTTGTGTTTGTTGAAGGACTAACATGGAAACCAACAGAGAGAAAAGCAGTCTTGTGGCTCTCCTTCCTCAGTGGAAGGAGATGTAAATCCCTGGGTTCTGGGGCCCAGAGGGGTTCTGCTCCCTCAAGTGGAACAAGTTACTGTCTTGCCTCCCTTTTTCTGCTATTCACAGCAGAGCAGGAGGTTGATCTTCACACTGCTCAAAGATGTTGCTGCCCTTGGTCATACTGAGATTTAACTACCTGAAAGAGGGCAGAGAGATCCACTCTATCTAGTGCAGGCTATGATGTTCTACTTGGCAAAAATGATATAACAGAAGGCTGGGACACAGTAATCTGTTTCTTCTTCTGTTAATGGATTTCATAAACTATGCAAGACTTGAAAGCAACACTTGATACGTCATCTCCTGCCAGCCATCTAATGGACTCCCAGACAATATAATATGTAAGCTCATGCATTCTACTCTCAAGATTTATTTTTAATTTAAATGTTATAGTGTTCTTTACAAGTCAATTTCTTCAAAATTTTATGGTGAATTAGCATTTGTTTTAAGACAAAAAAAAAAAAAGGTAGTCCAAATAATGCAAAATATAGATACCCAAATGCAAAATACTTATCCTTGTAGTGATAAGGAACATCTGAATAAAGCAACATCTTCCATTTTTCAAACATCATGATATTGTGCAGAACCACTACATACACTTTTTAGTGTCCAAAGGCACACAGTAAAGCAGAGAGGAAATCAATATATTTTGCCTGAGATGCACCTGGCACCTGGGACACTTCAGAGCCACAGACTACACAGGCTGGGGTATGTGTGAACAAATAAATGCTGGTTACAGCAGTGTGTTCAGGGAACAGTGGCTATGTGGTAAGTGAGAACCAAAGTTTCACCTGCCTTCCTTGGCTGCCACCAAAGCTAACAGAGTACAGCCCCTGCTCAGCTCACACAGGACTGTCGTTTTCTACAGCAGATTTTAGCCTATACTGAAGTCAGCCCATACAAATGGCGATAGAGCCATCTGAAAACAGAAGTGAACATGCTTTGTTCCATTTCCAAAACACAAACCAACAACTGCTCACAGTCAGGCAGTTCTAGTAGCATAGTCAGGCCCTGGGTTTTATGTAGGGCAGCTATGACAACTGTAAGACACCCAGAATCACAGTGACTTGCCTCAATTAGAACACTAATGATCCTTCAGAGATATTTCCATAGAGACAGTATACATGACTAAAGTCTTTCCAGGCTACTTAACCATTTCATGCAATCCATTAGTTTAAATTAGCAGTATATTTTATTGCACACTGTCCTGCGGTGATTTTTTATGCCCTGTTTGTTTCTTTTTTTCTTTATTTCTTTTTCCTATCGTCTGCTTAAGCCCAGGAATGGATCCTGTAACCTTGAGCTCGCAGAGAGAAAACCTGGCACGGTTTGTTTTTATCTCTTTGAGATAAAGCGCAAGTTTTTTTTCTTTCCTTCCAGTGGTCTGTCCAGCTGTGAGTTAGGAGAGAGGGTTTTTTTCTTTTTTCCTTTTTCCCTTCCCGCTGGGATTGCAGTTTTCTTTTTGGTGTTTTTGTTTCCTCTTTTTTTGGACTGTTCGGCCTGGTTTTTTTCCTATCCGAAAAATCAGACCATCTCCAGGGAGACAGTCGGCAGGACCCTCGCCAGGAGCTGCCAGACCCCCCGGCCCAGCCGGGCCGAGCCTTCAGGAGGATTTGAACCAGAGAAAGGAGAGACTCTGAAAATCCATCATCTTTCTCCATGGTAGATACGGTTTACTGTCTAATATTATTCAAGTTTTGGGTTTTTTTGTTTTGTTTTCTTTGTGCCTGCGTGCACCTTGCTTGTTAAATAAACAGTTCTTTTTCACGTCCCTCCAAGAAGATTTTAATTCCGAACCTTGGCTAGGGGGAGGGGCTGTAATTCTGCCTTTTTAGAGGAGATACCTTTTCGGAGTCTCCTCCCAAAAATTGTCTCAAACCAGGACACACAGATGCAGTGTTCCTGGATTCCAGTCAGGAGCTGAAGTCACACAGATGTATACACAGCCTTTATAAGGCCTCAGTCCTGCTCATATCCAGGATAGATGGCAACAGCATGGAGGCCCCTTGGCCAGCCACCTCTCTACTGCTGTCAGCACCTGAACACAAATATTCCTCAACTGTCCTACCCACCCTCACTCAAACTTCCTCCTGTTGAGGGCAGACACTGGCTGGATGCCAGGCACTCACAAAAGCTGCTTCCTCACTCCTCTCTGCAGCTGGGCAGAGGAGAGAAAATTTAAGGAAGATTTCATGGGTTCAGATAAAAACTGGGAGAGATTGCTCACCAAATACCATCAAGGGCAAAAGAGGCTCAACTTAGAGTATAAAAGTGAATTTATTGCTAACAAAATCAGAGCAGGATAACGAGAAGTAAAACAAGCCCTTAAAAACACCTTCCCCCATCAGAAACCTCCCGATCTCAAAACAGTCTGTTACTGGATCTCCCCATGCCACACATGTATTTATTAACATGATTTGGCTCTAAGGAATAGTAGGAAGATAACCCTCTGTCTCACATGTACTCAGAAAAGGTGAACTGAAGCCCCAGAAAGGTGTTTGAGTTGTCTACATGACAAGTCAGAATATTAACTGCCAACAGTGGTTTTGACTTTGCCTGTCTTATGACAGTAAATACTTGGCCAGCATACCCCTCCTAATAAAGCATATCTTAAGCATGTAAACTAAAAATAGTCATGCAAGTTACAGCTGGTAATACACTGTTGTATTTGTGTCATAATAAGATTGGTAACAGCAGTATGATGAAGCTATTGGAAAAATAAGGTTAGAAAATAACCCAATCCTCGCTTACTCTTGTGTCCTAACACCCACATTGCTACCACGCAAGTGAGTGAAATGCTAGGAAAGAGAGTGGATCACCCTGTAATAATCTTTCTATAATGATCAATCTCAGAATATCCCACTCATCCGTTTTATTAATTGGAAGAAAAACTCCAACACAGCCAGTGTAGAGATGGGCAAACAGAAAGTTTCAAGACATGGACCATCAGTCTGCAAAATGTAGATGGAGGATAAAGGATTCAGACGCCAACAGAAAAATAACCTTATTAAGTTACGCAGATATAAACTGATCTTCAGTGAATTGCCCTTGTATTCTCCAAGTTCTAACTGTAAAGTTAGAACTTTGCTGCTGGGCTTAGTTATAGGCCAGAGCTACACTGGCTATAAAATGACACCTTGCTGAATCCATGGGATAGTTTTCCAAACAAAGACTATGCAACATAGTAGAAGGAAGCAATAAACGTGACTTCAACTGCTGTGACAGTGTCAGTACCTGCTGATGAGGATCCTGCAGGGGCAGCTGGTTCCACCACTTTTTGATTCGCCTGCTGAGAGGACAAGGCAGCTTTCTTCACTGCAGATTTGTAATTATCATAGAGTGTCTTGCCATACTGCAAAACAATCAAAACCATAATGTGAGCTTGACATAGGACAAATATTCTTCTTGCTCTTGGACAACTTTTCTGACCCAGCTTCTTCCTACCTAGTTTTGTTTAAAAGTTTCTACACGCAGCGTGCCCTTTTTTGTGTAGGGCCAGGTGGAAAGCATCTCTGTAATAGCACAATAAAACAAGAATCCCCACGACCAAACACAGTCCTACTGATATCATTCTTACACTTCACGTTTGTTTCAGGATCTGTAAACTTTTTGAAACTTGGCTTTAAAATCAACTGTTCTCCCTAAGTATCTTTTTCCAATCTTTTTCCAAGTATTACATTTTCAAACTGGAGACTTGAGACACCAAATCCCACACTCTCGAGCAAATAGCTCTGTCAGTGTACGACACAACATAATTTGATGTTCACCCCACACCTTCGTTAAATGTCACCCTGCAGCAGAACTGTCAGAAAAAACCCCCAAATAATAGATAAGAGAAGCAGGTCTGTATGGGAAAATACAGCCAATACCAAGGCTATGTATAAATCCATCTCCCTTAATGTTTTGTGTAAAGAAAAATGGACTGTCAATTAGGATCTTTTTGAACAGAGTGGGGCAGACAATTTGGGTAGAACTGTCTGAAAAATCTCACAACTGGACTGACCAGAGCTTGCACATCTTTAGCCACAGTATATTATTACTGAGCCAGATAACTGTGCAGTAAGTTTTATGAGTACACGAGTTTTACAGTGACTGAACTCACTCTTGTAATAAGAAGGAAAACACAGCTAATAGCCAAGGCACAGGGATATTCAGCAAATCCATCCTCATCATGCATCTCTGATCTTTGTTTCTGTGGTAAAATTTGAATGAATGTCCATTCTTGCCACAGCATTTCTAGTTGAGGTGATGACAGTCAGTAACCTGAGGAAGACCTGATTTTACAGAAAACATATTAAAGTAAATTTACTTTTTATCTTACCTTGGCAATTCTTATTCCTGTTACCCACTGATGCAGGGTTGCTTTATCATCACAGCACAAGTACTTGATATATTGTGACTCCTTTTGAATCTGAGGGTGCTGAAAGATATTAATTTATGAAATAAGACAAACACAGAAATTAAATCATTATACAAAAGTTTGAAGGCACCACACAATGACCCTGTGAAAACACATAATCGAGATGATTTTTTAAAAAAGGCATCAAAAACAGAGTATAAGAAAATATAAAAAATATGGTTATTATGAACTATACACGAGTTGTCACTTGCAGCTTTTGCTTTAATCATTTTAATGCATTGTAATATGAATTCAAGGGCTTCAGAAATGCAACAGTGATCTAGAGTTCCATGACGTGTACAACTGCTCTGGTTTGAGGTCTAACACTCAATGTACAAACACTAGAAGGAAGTCTGTTTCTCATTTTGTGGTTTGTCATATGTGAGGCACCCAGACTGAACGCTGAACGTAACTAGTTTTCAAAGAGTATGTTAGATTTGTTTAAGTATAAACTTTCAGCTAAAACAGATTTTTCCTCCTAACTGACTGCCTTTCTTTGGGCTGAATTCTAGCTTTCTTCCTATACATTTTCATTCTGCTTTACTCTTGTTGTTTTTGCAAAAATTATATATAAAACTGTGATATGTTCTAGATACAGGATCATTCAAAATCCAACACCATCAGAAGTATTCTTTTTCATTTGTTTGTACCAGAAACGTCTAAAATTTTTAATCCTTTTTTTTTAATTTTGGACAAGGTTTAGGATCTCGTTCCTTTACTGATCAAGGTAGTAGGGGTATGTGTTGACATACCTTTGCAACTCAAAGACCACCAAAATGCCAGACTTCCTACTTGCCTAGGACTGAACATGCTCTCTAAGACTCTGAAGGAATTTGGTTTCCCTGCTAAAGCAGAGAAGGATGTAAGTCGTTAGTAACTTGGATGGAATAACATACTGCCATCTCTTGATACACAAAGAAAAGAATGGACCCAAAAGAAAAAGGCTTCATTATCCCTTATTTATGTGTTCGTTTCTATCTATATTCCTAAAAATCGTAAGTGCACAGTCAGTGAAATATTGTGAATGCACAAAACAGTACCTAAATATGCTCCAAGGATTCGCTCTTTTCACATCACTCTCTTTTGAGCCTGTGCGGTTAAAATTTCAAAGCACACCTGCACCTAGCAGCAAGGACACTGGGTTCCTATGTGTCAGTAAGCCCCCGAAGCAGAGCCGTGCTGGATGGGGGGAACGTGGCAGGCTCCCTCAGAGCACAGAGAGCTGCCTGCCTCTGGCTCATGTAGGTGCCATCGCCTCACAGATGTCTGCTGATGGCTGGGACATCCTGGTGCAGAGGCCAAACCCTGCCCACAGCTGGGTGATCCAAGGATTCAAATGCAGAACCAAATACAGCAGACTTGCTCCTCAGCCACGTGTCCCTTGCTCCCCACTCTGCACTGCAGACACCAGGCTTCCCTTGCTTGTGCTGACCCAGTCTCTCAGGAGGCCACACTCTGATTTTAAAAAAAAAAGGGAACTGGTCTGGGTTAAATATAACCCATTTCATCATGCTGTAGTTTTGGTTTATATGTTTTTAAACCCAGAAGTACACAGCATGGCCTCACATACAGCAGGAGGATAGGGAGCATTATGGCTCGGGGAGAGAATGAGTAGCAAGGGATGGATGAGAGGCTGGGACCACACAAGCCACTATTGCTGCCAAAGCCTTGTATCACCAAATTACGGAGTGAGACGGAACCTACCACGGAGGTAACTGTGAGGAAGGAAAAAGCAAAGGGATATTACCCTTAAGAGGTCTCACAGTGACTGATGCATCCCCAGGCAGTGCTGTGAGTGACCGTGTTACAGGTCCCTGCATGTTTGCACTCACCTGCTCACACAGGTGACATTCTTGGCCATTTTTCTGCAAACACACAGCTGGCCATTTCCCCTGCACAATGAATACGCCAAGTCTACTTCAGCCTTTGGAACTGCCTGTGGCTTCCTTATTCTATTACCTTGCTCTGGGGCACTCCCAGGTTGAGAGCTAGGGACGTCTCACACTGCAAGCCCAAAGGTGCCAGCTCACTGTCACCAGGTGCCTTAAGTACAGAGCAGGTACCATGCCCACCTCATGGACCCTCACCCATGGAACCTGGTACACTCACACATCACCCCTTCACACAGCTCAACATACAGTGTGTATCTTCTTTTTATCACCTCTGCCATGTATCAAACTGAGGCAGCAACCAGGCCCCTGGACAAACAGCTTGCTCCAGCTCCCAGCATCTGCCTGTCTGTGTCTCCCACAGCCTCAGAGAGCCTGAATACTGCTCAGCGTGGGCTCTGCTAGCACAGTATGTGGCTAAGACACAATGCCCAGAAATCCTTATTTCCTTCCACTATTTCTCCATTAGGTGACCAAACATGGTGAAAACCATTAAGAGAATTCAGCCTGAATGGTACCTTTAAAAGGAAACTGTAAGTAGGCACTTTTTTGTGTGACAGAGTACATCTCGTATACCTGGGTTACATTATCACCAATGGAGACAAGAGAACCAGGAGGTGCAAACAAAGGCACTGCAACCCTCAGTAAATTCAGTTTGTCAGGCACTTTTCAACCAGCAACTAGCAATTTTGCTCTAGTGTGTAAGGTCCTACTGAACCCAGCAGATGGCACCCAAACCTTTCTAAAAGGAAAAAAGTGAGGGTTTTTTCCCCTTCTTTTTCATGACAAGAAGTCCATTTCATCTAGATATTCCCTCCCATTTTTAAACACTACACCTACCAGTGTGTGTTTTTATTATAAGAAAAAATAGAAAACTTCTATTCATGCAAACAAATGATTCATGCAAAACATCTGTAAGAATGTCCACGCTGCATAGCAAGGCAGAGGAGGTCATGGCATAGAGCAAGCTGGGTAACGGTGGTGCACACACACACAGCCCTGCCATGGGATCTGCTTCTGGGGTGCTCAAGAGGGGCTGCTGCAGACCTCTCCCCTGGGGCACCCTATGGAAGTATTAGTTTCACAAGAACACCTCTCCTGTGTCAGATCAAAGGTCCCTGAACCCAGTATCTGGACTGAGAGTGGCCAGAAATGGGGGAAGAGAAAGAACAAGATAAGCATACATGGTACTTCTTTCTCTGTACTCTCTTTGTCTACAATGATTTTTGGGGATTTTCTGAGACACAGATGGTTTCTCTGTAATTAGGTTCTCCTCCAGGTACTTCTTCAGTTTTTTTACTGAGCTCAAAGAGAGTTCTGGCATCCACAACACCTTTTAGCAACAATTTTTGCACATTTTATGAAGAACTACCTCCTTCTCTGAACCTGACTGCCACTAGCTTTGTGTAACATTCTTGTTGGAAGAGACACTGAATGCCACACCCTTCCATGCCACTCCTGGGCCTAGAGATCCACATCACACTCGTGGCAAGCTGTCTCTCCTTTTCAGCCTATGGGCTTCTAGTCTCTTCAGTCATTCTTCATGTCCAAGTAATTCCTTACCTTTGCTTATTCTTGTTGCTCCTGCTTGATACTTTTCCAAGTTTACTACATATTCTCTTTGACAGAAGAGGAACAGAACTGCACAGGTAAGAAGAAACCATGAACTTGTGCCATGGTAAGGCAACATTTGCTGTTTTATCATCTATGTCTTTCCTAATCATTCCTAATGCTTGATTTATATATCTGACAACTACTGAGTACTGAACCTCAGCCTCAAAACGGCCTTCCAGAATTCCTCAGTCTGCCCTTTCCTCAATGACCTGAATAACGTAACATCATCAGCAAGTTTCCTCTCCTCACTCCTTACCCTGACTGAATATTTTCAGACTGGGAGGTTTTCACCATCCTGAAAAGTTGAGGGGGGAGCGTCAGCAAACAAGGTGACAGTGTCCCTTGCTGACAACATGTGAGCTATTTACTGGTTACCCTTTACCCTATCTTTTCCTGGCTATTGTCTCCACTAGGCAATCCATCTTAACTACTGATATTCACCAGTGGGACCTATTCCAAATTGCCCCAATCAGTTTCTTGATTAAATTACTCCAGTCAGCAACCATGATTAAGTGCACAGGCACAAATATATGCTGTCAATTTGGGGCCGAACTAGCAAGCTGCTGAACTCCCAGCTCTGAGAAGGAAGGTCAGACACTTCAGAGCCATGCAGGTGCCCTGTATAATCTTTTTGTTACAGCTGAGAACGGTACTGTCTCTCATTTTCCGAGAAGCAGCAGCAGCACTGGCTCTTTTCACATGTAACTTTATGAATGACACCTAAAGCTTAACTTATTACTGGATCCACGGCCCACTGAGGTCAATTGGAAATATCCCCCTCACCTCACATGGGCTTTGGATCAGGGCTAAGGAGGACTGTTCCAGGCTGCCAGTGCAGAGGCTGCCCACAGCAGCTGTCTGCAAGGCCAGATCACAGGAACAAACACCATCAGCACCAAGCTTAGCACTGAAGGTTTATACCCACACACGATTATTAGTAAGTGGCTCAGATGGAGACATTTGGCTTCCTGTGGTTTTTAGATGCATGAAGCATGCTACTTTAGGCAGGAAGGTAAAATGTTCCAGCCAAGAATTGTCACAGCTCACCCCACCATTTGCTCACTTGGAGGAACTGTATCAAAGCAGAGTAGCTTTGGCAGTACAAATGGTAGAAGTCTCCAGTCTCGATGCTGACCTTTACAAGCTCAAGTTTCCACTAAAAACTTCAGACCAGATCTACTACATTGTGCATAAAAATGGTGACACAGAATAAGCAATTCAAAGAAGAACCCAGGCAACTGGAAGTGCCTGGAAATGCTGACTTGTATGAAGATCCCTAAACGATTCTATGATTCTATGTGGACTGATTTCCTCCTTTCACAGCTCCGGTGTCTCAGGAGAGTACTTAGTTCAGCACACAGATGTAAGCAGCTGTAGTCACTATGCAAGTCCGGTTTTGCTAAGCTACATTCAGAGTCTCTATAATAACCTCTCTGTGAGACTAACAGAGGTCAACAACATCAATCATGACAGCCATGTGAGAAATACTGTACTTTGAGGCAAAATAACACTAATCTCAGTATGCCACACCTCACACAAAGGCACAGATAAATTATTTTGTTACAGGGTGCATACTACGTCCTGAAAAGATCATTAAAATCATCTGACAGCAAAGTGAAAACATCTTCTCTGGAAAGGTTTAGCACCTTTGCCTCTGAAATATGCAGCACCAAAATGAATTATGAAAGACAACTGCTTAAACAGCAACAACTCTAGAAGTCATAGTTTAAAAGAAAAGCGGAAATATGAAAATAGAAAGGGACTCCAGAATTTTTCTCACATTAAAAAAACGGAATAGTGCTTTGAAATAAAGCTACAGTGAACTTTCATCTATTGATGTCAAAACTCTTAATAATGATGAATTAGTCACATCATTGAGCCTGATTATGCAGATATTAGGATCTGAGTATCTTGAACATCAGGCTGCAAAATGATGTGTTGTGTTACACCCAGAAAAGCACTGAAAAGGCTTGGAACAGAACTTAGTATTGTCCCCTGTCCCACTGTCTCCTCTATAAGTATCAACTGTCTAGAGATAAAAAAAAAGCAGAAGCACTTGAAGAAAAAGAGTTTGTTTTCTGGAGAGGTTTAAAAAAATATTTGTCCACAGATAACATTTTCAGATATAAAGTAAACTCTTTGCCTTAGGAAAAAAAGATAAAACACATTGAAAACCTGAAGAAATGGGAACTGAATGATGTGGTTTCTATGGTGTCTGCCAAAACAAATGACTGAAGGCCATGTGTGCATGAAATTGGAGATTATCACAATAAAATGTTCTTTTGCTTTGCCTTCTTCCAACATCGAAGATTAAAAGTAAACTGAAGTCATTCAGGCATCTCATTGCATTCCTTGCCCCACAATATATGGATCATTGCTCAGTCTCTGAGGCAGAAACAATAGCCAGAAGCATAAAGAGTCACTAACTTTGGATCACAAGCTTTGGCTTTCGGCCGAATTTCCACAAAATGTTCAATGCTTTTGGATACCTTAACTACTACTGATGAACTTGTGCTGTGCTGAACTAGCTTCTCTGAAGAACTGAGACTCTTCTGGCTCCCATGACTGGAAGTAGAATTAATACTCAGCACCTTTCAAAAGTCACATTGAAGTGGCTCAGACTTGCAATCTACTATTCATCATGGTCAAATTTCAATGCTATGCACTCCTTGCATGAAGATGATCATGCTTAAGTGATCTTTTGAAGATGTGTGAACTCTATGTACAAAAGAGTAATTGCCCTATTACAAGGAAATTATTCTTTTGACCTATATTTCTCTAATGACCTGAGGCAAAATTTTTAGGTCATTAAAAATATATATAATAGCCATTGTAACCAAACAGGTCAGCTTTATGCAGGAAGCAATATTTTCCAAAGATGTATTCAATTTCTCCCTATCCATTGTCTGTCCTTATTCCCCCCACTGTTTATACATTAATCTTGCAAAACTGTGCATGTACATGACCATAATCCCATGTACCTGAAAGTGTTCTGCAATAAAAAGTATTTCTACTTTTGCTTTCTCAGTTTATCTAACAATGAATTTTACCCTGAAACACTTATCTGAAGCACTCATACTAACACAATTTCCAAATCTTTCACATAAAGAAATAAAAAATGTCCTGTTTTCTATCTTTGTTTCCTGTGCTAGCCATTCGTTCTACATAGTTGTTATTCATAGTGGTTTCTATCTCAAACACTGCTAATTCTTACCTTCTACCTCTTTAACTGTCTTTGTGATGAAGGCATTAGGTACGTGACTCAGCCAGCATGGAGCACGCTGGGTGTGAGGGAGGAGGGAATCAGGAGAGAAGCAGCTAAATACCAAATTACCTGGTAGAATGATGCCGCTATTGCAAACAAGCTATTCTTTTTGAAAATTTACTTCCAAATTTCTTTGGATCATTAGAAATTTTTTTTATACCATAGTGCCAAATGATACCAGGAAAGCTTAACTGTTTTGACTGCACAGGAAAATATACCCAGCTGTAGAAATAGAGGATTATTTGCCTTTGTCTCAGTTTATCCCCAGGAAACCAATTTTTTTCATCCTAGATTAATTCAACATTATGCACCATTACCTCCAGATTACTCAAGCATAACCAGCACCAATAAACTATAATTTAATCCACTCTTTGTCACAGGCACATCAGACTGACTAACCCAGCAAATTTGCATATAGATTACCTTGCTATTTGTCTGCTCTGAAAGATTTTTCAACATGGTGTGACAAAATCAGCTCCTGCATGAGCATGCGTGCACATGCACACACAGAGACAATCCACAAAATAAACATTACGTTCACCATTTCTGCTCAGTTCAAGAGATGCTGTTGCTAGCGTGATGAACAGATCCCTTCCTTTCTGGTGAAATACCTAATTTTTGTGGGCTTTCAGTTTCAGAATATGAAATAAATAATGAAAGGTCTTATTCATTTCCACAGCATTTCTCATATAACATAGTAGATGGTGAGTGAGAAAATTTGCAGGGAATCTAGATATAAAAACACACATTCGTAAATGCAAAGGTGACTCTGAGGAACCAAACCATTCCTACTTGCTGTGTGCAGTGTATGAATGTTATTTTGCTGGAAAGGAGGGAGACTTTTGTTCCCTCACCATTGCTCTCCCAGGAGTGGCCAGCACTCTGTGCAGGGTGGCATGGAGAGCTGTGCTGTGACCCTCTCCTGTCTACTCTGCTGGGAACAAATCTGAGAGACAAATCTGAACTTGACAGATGCAGGTTTGAGTGAGGATCTTTTTTCAAACTTGGCTGCCTTTTCCTCTTCTCTGCATATGGAGGTCTCTCTTAAGAAAAGACTCACTTTATCTGATGTCAAAGAGAGGGGTGGGATCTTTAAATTTATGTAAGCATTAGACTTAGGCTAAGTACAAAATAGGAAGAATCTGCATGTTTACAGGAGGAGATGTCCAAAAAGTATTTCTTATACTCAGAGGCTCTGTTTTTAATATGCTGAGGGTTCTTTATGTTGTTTCTGGGTTTTGAAATGTGGGACTTCCTTTGAGAGAGGAAGGCTTGTTTAGCAGTGGTATAGAACAAGTGCATTCAAGAAGGTTAAAGCTTAGCATAGACTGAGTAGCCACTGGGAAATAAAACAGTTCCTCAAGTTTTATAGTTGCCCCAAAGCCTAAGGATTCCTGAAAGCCAACTCCATTGGAGCCTCTGTGCCAGGCTGCGCTCTCATCCTCAGCACCCAGCCATGTCAGTCCTGGTCTGCTGCACAGCACAGCTAAAGGTGACCCTGCTCTAAGGCACCAACCAGCCAGCTGTGCTCTTTCTGGCTGGTCACAGCTGGGCTTTCTCATGCCTGATATGAGGAGTAGCTGCTTTGTTCTGTTATTGCAGTTGTCTCCTGAATCATCCTGAAAGGAAACTTCTGAATAAGCTCAGCACAAGGCGCTCTCTTTTGCTAGTAAACACTGTGATGTTTAATTGTTTCTGGCACCCCACCCTTTAGCCCATTATCTCCTCAGTGCCTTGATTATCAACAAATATGCAAAGCACACCACATTTTCGTCCTGAGGTATCGTATAGATAGTGGGGTGCTGGCATAATGGGAACAAATGATACACAAGGAGCACTCACAACACGTTATGCTTCTCTAGCTGTAAGAGGAATATCCGACAGGATGGATCTGCAAATAAGACTATTTTTATTTGAGCTAGTTTAGGTGCAGGTCCAATATCACAGGCTGCAAAACCCACCTCAGCTTCAGGCCAAGTATCAAAGCAACCTGCCCATGATGTGCATGACCTTGTTGCTACACTAATATGAGGACCCAAGCCAGCATTAGCTACATAACCCAGGTATGATCACTGCAGCTGAAATGGAACACCTAGATTAGCAAAGAAACAGGACAGAGGGAGCTGTCAGCTCCTAGGGACTGGATGCATGTTAGCTGGGACAAGCACTAGGACCAAAGGCTTGCTGTCTCTGCCCCATACCTGACTGTACCCTAGAGAAGAAACTGGGAAAAAAGCCTACATCCTATTTAGAGAGATCAAAGTGAATCAACATTCAAAGAAATGTCATGGAGACTTTGAGGCAACGCCCACAGGATTCAGGGCTGTGTCAGACAACTTGAAAAATCTCATTATTCTGGGTAAAACCACGTCACCAGGGTTGTGGTTAACATTAGTTACCGTGTTTATATTCTCTTTACATTCTTGGCAATGCCTGGAACATAGATGTAAAAACGGCAGGAATGCTCTGCTCATTCTTATAATATTCCTGGAGTGCTGTTCCCTCCATAAAGACACACCATGAAGATGACCAAGACTGGGGGGATGCAAAAGGAAATGTTTTTTCTTTTTCTCCCTGCTAATATGAGACAGGACCTTCAAAGCAGGAACAAATGTTACTGGGTTTAGTCTAGTTATTTGTTTAGAAAGCTCATCATACAACTGGGGACTGGAGGAAAAGAAAGAACACTTCCTTGAAGTATGAGGCCACATTCAACTCCAAACCAGTCTACTTCACTGGCCACCTGCTGCCATTTGAATGAACCAAGGGCATGTCCCTGTTCCTGAAGTAAGGATGCCAGTAGCTTAACCAGTCAGAAATAAATACGGTATTTTTTCAACATAGTGCTCAAAGCTGGGAAAATACGCTTCTGAAGTCAGCAGGGTTTTCTACCCAGCACAGAAGCAAGGTACTGCTGAAGCTGCCATGCTATTTCATTTCTCCTGCACTATAAAGTATAAGCTGGTCTCTTGCCTCTGGACTGGGCAGATTTTTCTGTTACGTTTGAAAGACAGCAGAGCAAGTAACTTGGCTGA
Source organism: Pomatostomus ruficeps (assembly GCA_013400735.1). NCBI lineage: Eukaryota > Metazoa > Chordata > Aves > Passeriformes > Timaliidae > Pomatostomus > Pomatostomus ruficeps. Next base: position 8,386 of record VYZT01042212.1, on the reverse strand, counting down.
TGACTGCTCACTGGTTTGACACCGCAGTTCCTAAGGGGGTCCTCAGAATGCAACAATTCTTTAAAAAATGTAGCAGTATGCTAAAAATTGCCAAGCGGCATTACAGCTTGCTGGAACTAACAAGCTTGCAGACTTTTTCCCTCAAAATATTTCCTTTGCTTTACAGCCACCTCAGTGAACAGCTAGCATGGGCTATGGCTGCTACTCTTCCAATTACCTCCCCTCATTTGTTGTAAGACAGATAATCTTATCCTGCCTCAGAAAAGAACCTCCATAGAGCCCTCTGTGGTAAGGCACACATAGGGGAATGGAAGAGGTGCAAAGACACAGCAGAGCCTTGGCTGTGGAGAAATTTTCAGCTGGCTTGGACTGAACTGGGCACTCAGATTCCTCCAAAATTACTAGGCTTCCAGTGTAATAAAAACAAATGTTTACCTATTAAATCCATTGCCTTTTGCTCACTGAACCTGTCTGCAAGAGTACTGTTATTTCTTCTTGAGGACTTCATTCTCAAAATATGGCAGGATGAGAAATATCTCAAGAATGATGGTTTGTTTTCCTTTGACATGTCAGGAAAAGCGTCTCCCAGCAAGAGAGATATTTTCTTCTGGGAGACTTCCAGGTAAAATCAGACAGGAAGGAAATGTGATTAAGTGTGATAAATAGCTCTGTGTTACTGTCCACACACTTTTGTGTCACCGAGGAACCAATCAGAGAGACTGACATTTAACTTTGCTCTTTCCCTCAGCACACAGACCTCAAGATATATTACATCCTCAGCTCCAACCTCCAAAGATAAGACAAGGATATGAGAGAACTCATTTCAGCACCATGGCTTCAAAAAGTAGAATTAATACTCTATTTCTATATAGAATTCAAATTAATGTACAGAAATTATAATAAATATTAAACTCTCCACTGCACCACCCTCAGAAAGCCACCCTAAGTGGGAGACTAACTTCTGAAACAACAGAAGACATGAAGGTATCAATATTTGCCTGTACTTCCTGATCAACTCCAGCCACTGCAAATCAGCCATTTAAAAAAGCCAAGTCTAAAACTGAGTGGGTAAAGAATCTACCAAATGATGATTTCTAGTAAATAAAATTAAAAACAAGCACTGTAACATAATCTATTCATCACTAAGTTATGTTCAGAAATAATTACTGATAAAGTGTTTATTCTAGTGCACTGCAAACACATTTTAGAAGCATCAAACAGTTTTGCAAAGTAAATTTCATACATTTATAAACCTATTACACGTAAAGCTTTCCCATGTGAGCTCTTGATCTTGCTCTTCCCATTTCATGTTGAAGGTACATCACATGAAATAAAGCAAGAATTTCAGCTGAGGTGTGACTTTTTGCTAGTGTAAATAGCATACCTCTTTTCACAAAAGATGGCAGTAAGTCCAGAAAGTTTACCTTATGACTGTGCACAGTTAAACACATTGCTACATACATTCAAAGATCATGCTTTTATTTTCATCTGAACAGAATGTGAATAGTTGTTATTAAATTAGTCAGATAGTTCTTAGACCAGTCATCTGTTTAGAAAATCAGTTTCCCCTTATTTTTTACATCAGCTGTCCTTTTCCTTTTTTTTAATTAGAGGCTGTACTTTTCAGAAGCAATGCTTACCTGTTAGGTTTTGAAAGCTCAGCTGTGTTTCTTGCAGAGTGTTTTGTGGAGGACTATAGGTTTAAAACTGTTATTCTGCGTTAATTGGATACATCTGTTCCAGAAAATAAATCTGTGTCTATAAACCACTTGGCCATATGTAAATTAGGCTAGCAGACATTTTGGAACTGAATAAAAAAGTGCTTTAAGAGTGCAACTACAGCCAGAAATGTGGTACTATAAGTGACCTCTGATGTGAATGTTTCCTGTACATTTTTTTCTGAGATGGCAAGATACTGTGTTTTCTAATACTCTGTTTGCACTGCAGGCCTTTAAAAAGAAAAGCAGCAACAAGATTATCTTCTGTCTTGTACACAGGAATATGACAGATACCAAGCAAGGCCAAATTACTGCAACCTCAAAGCTTCATTTTCGCTGTCTGAACTAGGTGCAAAGCATGGGCTTCTTTTCCTTTCCTGAGAGGAATGCAGGATTCCCAGCCTATTTGCAGTGCTATTACCTGGAGAGGCAGCAATGAGATACTTATTCAAGAGCAAGCATTGATTTTCATGAGTGGATGAGCAATGTATTTTGCCTTCCTGCCAGAAACAGCGGTGCAATAAAATACAACAAATGAGATGCCTATTCCTGCAAAATTTTGCATCTCAGTTCAACAAACCCCTTAACAGGTATGACTACACCACAAAAAATGTAGACATGTTTTTTAGTGTATAATCCATAGTGCTCATAACATCAAAATTAGGGACTGACAGACTTCTTATCATACATCTGCCCTGGCTGTCACCTGGCCAAACATGTCCAGTCACCTGAACAGTCAGCATATTCAACCCTGTTTTGAAGACAACTCTATAGATGCAGGGCAGACATATATCACAGGACTATCAGTAATAAAATTAAGGTTCTAAATGTATGTTGCTGATCAACAATGAAGCCAAGGAGAAATTACGCATGATTTTGCAGGACTTATTCTATCTCATCAGGATCCTTGGAGCTTCAAACTTAATCATGTTTACATATAAAAGAAACTGTGTGACATTTGCAGAACTTATTTTTCTTGTACATTACCTTTAACACAAAGCAGTGATCGGTAGGTGCCTTATATTTCACTTTGTGTTGATAACCATAATACACGTTCACGTTCTCAAACTGAAGGAAGCATGCCAGATCCCGTGATGTCTACAAATGAAAACCAAGCCCATCATTGTTAGAACAAATTAAATTTTGATGTGAAACTCATTAATAGAACCTTTTTCAAGTGTATGAATGCCAATGATTTTTATTCTTGTAACTCTCATGAAGCTGACTGAAAAAATAAAGATTAATTTTAAGTGTCTGCTTTCTTACAATAAAAATTGGAGGAGGGTCAGCACATATTATGAATAATCTATACACAGTTCAACATTTAGTTCTTGTTCTGGTTTTGCTGTACTTCATTGCTTTGTGTGGAGATGTTAGCTTATGTCTAATATGACCAAAAAGAACACCATAGTAGGAAACCACACCCTTAGAACTCTGAGTGGAGAAAGAAGTTTAGGATTCTAAATTGCCTTGGGAGCTTGTTTTTCTTCTGTACATCTAACAAACAAACCCTCATCAGGAAATAAACACATATTTAATCTGTTTTACTTTGCATTTTCTCAAATTTCTTGGCATCATTCCATTTTTGTTTATCATAATATTTGTTTGTTCACAATATATTGCTAAAGTAATAAGGTTTCTGTTGCTGGATGTCTCTCAGGGAAGAATTCTGCATACAGTAACTTTTGCAATCCTTTGAGTAGAAATGCACAAATAGCCGTTTCACATGGTCACTGTTAGCTAAACTGAAGAAATCAGGGAATTGTGGGGGGAAAGAGGAAAAAGAAAACAACAAACCACAAGCTCCCTCTACCCCTAAGAATGGGGTATGATATGGAGGTATGATATAATATGCATATGATGGTTCTTTTCTGCTGTTCTCATTCTTAATGATATTTTCATTACAATATGCCCTTGAATTGGCTTTATTTACAAATTAAGTTTGCAAGTAAGATTTGTGGGGAAACACTTCTTACTGGATGTAGACAGGGCTTCACCCTCTCCTGTCTCCGCTACAGCTGATGAGAGATTTTGTCAGTGAGTGCGTGGACCTTGATTTTTCAAACATTTTAAAGTTCCTAAATGTGCTCAAATCTGTGCAGTATAATGAGTTGTTCCTTTCCTTTAGAAACCAGGCAATAGTGACTAAGACCAACATGAATGCAGTTGTTATTATCATTATCTTCTAAGGAACAGATTTTTATGCAAGGGACAAAGGTGCTTACCGTAAGTATTTGTGCAACGTTAACATGACACAGCAACACTAACATGACAAAGCAACACAATTAACAGAAATAGATTTTTTTAATTGTATCTGTGATTCTGATGCTGTTTTGTGACCCTGTCCATTAACAGTACATTTTTGAATGGGATGTAAGGAGAGCAATGCTGAAGAAAGAAATTAAGACAGCAGTGCTGACTGGTGCTGGTTTGTTAACAAATAACCCTGAAACAACAAAAACCACCACAAGCATGTGTGTAAAAATATCTGAACATGCCCCTGTATTTTCACCTTCACCATGCATTTTACAGCCAGTGCAAAGTGCCAAAGGTATGCCAGACAGCTTCGCTTTTTTTGTAGCAAGTGAAAACACTAACACATAGGATGAATTTTAAAAAAGCTGCAGCAACTGAAGATACTGTTGTCTGCCAACTGTTTGTTTTTGTACCTCAAAGAAAGAACTACTCTACCCACAAATGAATGATGTGCAAGGTGCACGTGCACTTTTCATACCACCCTGACAAGGGAAGAACTCTCATAATTCAAGGGCTTTAACTGAAGAGCTCTACTGAATTCTACTGCAGTGTTTTAAGATGTTTAACACCCTCACTGCATCCTGCTCATGTCCCAGACATGTCCATGTCTATAACAGACACATGTACCTGATCCTCAGCTGTTCCAATACAGAGTGCACTAATCACTTAATCACCATTAAGCACAGATTTGAGCTAAGAGACTTAACTTTTTCTGGAATGACTAAGACATAGACATATGTATCCTTTTGCTGAAGGCTGTTACAGATGCAGGAGCAAACAGTTGACTGTGCTACCTTAAAGAGCTGTGACTACCTCCTAAAGAACTAGATTCATGGTGGTAATACAGTGATTTTAAAGCACTCACACAGTTCCTAAAAATGGCTCAGTTATAGGCAGGGTGGTACATAGGCTGTTACACAGGCTGTAATGACAAAGAGGCAGTAAAGTGTTAAACAGCTGCTACAAGGGGACTGTGTGGCTCCCTCTGAGCCTTCGTTTACAGCTTATCACCTGAAAAAAGAAAGCACTTTCCTCATTCAAACTATGATGAAAAGTCAGTGAAAAGGTGACACTGGATGATGAAAAAAGGCTGAGTAACTATCAGGACATGCTTGCCTTGCTTTGGCACTGTGCTACTGGTCATTGTTGGAGGGATGCTACAAGGCAATGTCCAAGATGCACTTTGCATTTGACTATTCTTACACTTTTTCCACCTTAAGTGCCTTCTGAATAGCATTCTATATCCTAATTGATAGGATGTTGTGTGCACAACCTGATTTGAAGCATGAACGCCATTAACTCAGGGTCAGATAAAGTCAAAATAAATTGCCGTGAAAGCAGCAAGGTGATCTGTGTTTCACTGTGGTTCGCTTATAAACACAGGTCACTGGAGCAGCAGCATGACATCCCTTTACAAGATAAAATTTTTTAAATTTTTTTTCCTTTGTAATTTAGTCAGGAAATAGCAGAAGAATTCAGTTTCAAAGCACAAATCATAACAATAAAGCTTCACCAGCAGCAGCATTTCTAAATATGAAGCATTATCAGAGTTGTAAGTGGTAACAGAAGTTGTTTTCAGAATACAAAAAAATATACTACCAGTCCCAGAATCCACCATTCTACCTCAACACTGTGGAAATGAAAAGCCAGCTGCTTTTATGTGCAATATACCCAGTCAGTGCTGGCAATTCAGACTATTTAAATATTTTGTAATACTAAATGTCAGTGAATGTGATTCAGCCAGGTAAATGCTTCTGTCTCACTTCTTTCTATACAACCCACAGTCTTAAAAAGCCATAAAAGATGCAACACATTCTCTAGGTACAAATCACTGTATTACAAAAGTACAGCATTTCACATGCTGCTTACTGGTGCAGAAAGTCAGTATCAAGCAAAGTAAAATTCTACCCTTTTTATGACAAGAAAATAGTTTACTTGACAACTTTTTAAGATATTTTTTCCCAGGGAACCCATGTAACAGTGAAGCATTTTGGCAGCACACTACCAGCTGATGGGTGCTATGCTGTTTTCCCTTCCCTCCTGCTTTCCAGAGGAGCACTATTTCATTAATGCTTTTATCCGTCCCTAGAAATCAAAAGGAGAGAAACATGACAGGATTCAGTGACAGCATTCTAGTATTTGCACAAGTGGTGTAGTCAAAGTTGAACCATGGAAACCCCAGCCCTCTCAGATGCACTAGACAGTGCTCTTCAAACATCACCTTGGGACTTCTACACTTTCACCTCCATTAATTATTTTATTGCTGAAAGGATTATTTGGCTTCCTGACCTTGGTTTTTCCTTTGGGTACATAATAAATTCCTGAAGCTCGTAGGAGAAAATAACGCCTCTTCCAGGACTTTTTTCCATCTTCTTTTAAATAAAGGGCCCCTTCAAGCTCTGGCACAATGACAGATGTCCCACAGAAGCTTTCCTGCACAACAAGAATAATAATGCACAAAATAAATCCATTTAAGCACCATCCTACTAATAAATAGCAGAAAAATGCTCCCTTGAAAAATAAAAGACATTTCCTGTGACAGTGAACATATGTACATAGGCAACGCAGTTACTAGAGATGAACACCTTAGACAGGCAAAGAAAATTTTTCCAAGCTAATGCTGGGTGCTCACACTGATAAAGAAGGCTTGCAAAACCCCCATCCCTTAGGGTCAAGCAAAAACCTACAAAGGCTTTTAACTAGACATAGTTGTGCTTAGTGTGAACGCTATAGAACAGAGTGGTTGTTACTGTTGGTGGGTTTTTTTCTCTATTGTAGTGTTTATAGGTTCTGTAGAGAAATACTTTGGTAGAGATTCTTTAGAGAATGCTTAGAGCTCTACAAACAGCTCAGTCTCTGCTTTCACTTTGAAACACATGCCAGCATTTAAAACACTGTTTAATCAGATATACTAATTTTTTGCTTAGAGGACCTACTGCTGGGTCATTTTTAATGCGAACACACTTATCACTTAATGTTTTCATCTAGAATTCACCAGGACTTCTGTTGGTTAACATCTGGTGCCTTCATGAAATGCACTAATTTTGTAATGTGAGTCCTCAGTCATCTAAGAAAAGCATTTCCTTTGTGAACTTTCACCAAACTCCTTGCCTGGAGAACTCTGGCAACCTTTTCTTTCAAATAGCTCTAGATTTTTCTCTCTTAAGCACACATCTGAAGCAAAATTTGAGGAGGAAAGGCAAGAGATTAAACAGACTTTCTGGAAAAGTGAACAGTTCTTTTTCTGTTGTAGTATAGCTAATAAGTTGAGAAGTAAATCCACTTCTAACCTAAAGATAATTGTTTGGTACTGATCAACCTTATTACAATAAGAAGTCCCAAGGGCTCGCCTAAGAGTGAACAATCTGCATTTTTAATGAGGAGCAGCAGATGCAGAGGAAAATCTACACATTAAACCTGAGATACAAAGACGCCAATGATCACAGAATTTCCTGTTGTTACACTATTTCCTACAAAGAACTAAATGCTGTTATTGCAGAGCACATGCAAATGGTGGCAGAGTTGTGGCAACACTTCTATCACCAGCCTAGTAAGTTGGCTTACCTCCAGCAAAGCCTCTTTGTTTTTATCATTCATTTCTTTGCTTTCTTTCTTCCCTTTGTTTGCCAGGTAGAAATTCTGATGAAGACACAAAAAAAATTAATGTGCATTCTAAAGCCAGCAATACAAGTAACTAGATTGCTACAAACTCTCTCAATAGTTACTGAGGCTTTCAATACTGAGTACCCAAATCAGCAGGTGCAAGAGAGAGATACTTATGGACTCTTCTTACAGAAAAGTTCAATCACACCTGCCTGCTCGTGAATTTTAGTTCTTTATTCTGAATAGAATTCAAAGGTAATACAAGATTGGTTTTGGCCATGTATATACAGCCTCCAAAACGTAAAACCAGTGGCTTAGATTTTTGGCTGTTTTTCTGGATCAATGGGTTTGGGTTTTACCATTCCAGTTTTCATTGCTTCCTATATAATTACAGGTTATATTAGGTAGAGAACCTAACATTTGATTGCATGCTGATATACAATGAATACAATGCAATATCAAAAGGCTAGAAAGTATTTTCCCTACAACCTAATTCCCAACAACTTGCATGCTTTGTATCTTGCACTCTGGATATAACTCAGTTCTTAATTTTTAGTTGAAATGCTTATATGTCAAAACCTTTATCCAAAGTTACTACTTTCTACTTTTGTACTCCTGCTCATGGTCTTCAAAGTACTTTTATGCAGTGAAGAAACTGTTCAAAAATCTAGAAGAAATCTGAAGAAGTGATCACCTTGATATCTTGGCACATGTGCTCCAGCCTGCTGAAATTAAAGCCTGCACTCCTCTGTTTCTGTGCCAGAGGCCTGTGAAGCTGCACCTGCCCTCAGAGGACCCAGTGCCTGTCT
>VYZT01042210.1:18034-30013 GCA_013400735.1 Pomatostomus ruficeps | reverse complement strand
TATTACCTTCAGAAATTAGTCTAAGCTACAATGCCTGGGATCCCTTAAAATCAGCAGAGACGGGCTGTAGCTGTATCATCTGCTTCCAGGTTCTTTTGTCTTCTGGGGCTTGACACACAGATGGGATACAGTCTGATCTGTCACAGGTCAGGATCTCACTATTTTCCTCTGACACACTGGCATCCTAGCAGATATATCCAGCTTAAACTGGGAACCTACATTCAAACTGGCTAGAGCCAAGTAATCATTTACCAAACTACAGAACCGAGGATTATAAGGACCTCAGACACCCATCTGATCATTTCATTAAAAAATGAATAAGAAGAATCTGTCAAGAATCAAAACTGCCTCAAATATGTATTAAGAGGTTGTTTTTTGGGGTTTTTTTTGTTACTATACTTTTAAATGCCCAGAAAAGAGATCCCATTATCTTCCTTGGAAGGCCATTTTTGTGCTCAAAACCTTACCATTTCAAAAGTGCTAAATTCTAATTTAAAATTTTCTCACTAGAAATTAAGCAAATTTATCTGTTCCAGTGACCATGAGACATAAAGGAGACTATGGGGAAAAAATGCCTTAGAGAGAAGCTACTTTTATTATGTATTTCTATTAATTTCTTTTTTTCTTAAAAAAACTTTCCTTCTATATAAATTTTTCATGGAGACCATAGGATTCTTGTGGCTGTCCGCTGGGCTCTCTTCTGTTTTCCTTTATCCTTAAACTATATTGCCTGAAACTGGAAAGAGTACTCTGGCTGAGGCCCTTATCAGTGCTGAATAGAGTGGAAAAGTTGATTTCATGTATCTCATTTACAATTTTATTTCTTTAACCGCAGAAAAAAGGACTTAGTACATATCAAGACAGAGCATACAGCATGGTAATAACCTGTGTACTAGATCCACTCTGATGGGTTTCGCCCAAGGCTTAAATGAGAAAATATTTCAAAATGGCCTAAGCAGAACTTTCTACTGCACTTTCAGATGCTAAAGAGTACCTTTGGATACTTTTGCAAGACCTTTGGTTCTTTGACTACAGTCATACTTTCCCTGTAAGGGTAGATGAACTTTGAAACAATCATTCTTTTCCAGTTCAATTTTATACAGTTATAATGTTATTCAGAAAATTTCTTATCTATTAAAAAAAAAAAAAAAAAAAACCACCCAAAAATCATTATCCTTGATAGACACACAATTTTACTATAGAAAAGTTTTTCATTCCCTATACTTTTAGTATACATTATAAACTTTTCATTCTCTTTATTTTAAGTAAGTATTTGAAGCTCCTTAGCTTCCTTTGATAACATAGGTTCATTTGGGTTTTTTTCTGTGCTGCTGCAAAAGCAGCAGACAGCAAGCTGCCCAGATAAGAGAGGGATTCCATAAAGCAATACAGACATATTAGAAATTTTTTGCACTCTCTATGGATAGCTTTCTAAAAGTTCTTCCAAAGTTTACTGCATAGCATGTAATTATTTTCAGGTGTTCATTTCTGCACACCTTGTTCTGCAGATGTCAATAGAAACCATGTAAGATTTTACTCATCCCAAACTCTTGTTTAGATGGATATTGCTACGTTATTATTTTTCATAAATTTCTCAGTGTATTTCTTCTCCGCTTTTTACTTTCTGAGTCTGAGTGCTTTTCTAAAGATAATGGGTACACCACATAGAGGACCAAGACTGTGTCTGTCAAAGGAAAAAGCAACTACCATAAAATGTAATCATTAAGGAACAGTACAAACACACCTAACAAAAAAACCCACAGATGCCAACGAGACTGTGAAATTCTGCTGCCTGTGGACTAGGCGAAACATTTTCTGAAAGACAGATGAGAAATGTGTGCATACATAGAGTTAGTTATTGCCCAAAGGTTTCGCAAATACAGAGTCAATTGTTTTACAGATGTTGACACTTCCTTAGTCTGAATGGAGATAATATTTCTGCTGGGACCTACAGGTTCAAAGGGGGGATATTTGCTGCACACAGGTATCAGAGATATGCATCTGCCACCCACCTGAGCTCAGGGCATACATTTGGCGAGCACAGAATGAGCCATTGCATTTGAATCACTGCTGGAAGGTGAAAATAGCCATTTCTTATCATCTCTGCAGAAGTTCTTGGGCATAAATTACCTCAGACAAGAAAATTTTATTTAAGAGTACTCAGACAGCATGATCCTTGGATACTGAAAAGATAAAAACTATATACATTCTGAATGTGTAGTTATAAAAATTAATTTAATTCTGGTCACCACTTTAAAGGTTTCCTCATAGCTAGGGAAGATATTAATGCCTTTTTTTCAGAAAATGAGAGTAAACCACTTATTACCTATTAAACAGTAAGACTAAAACTACTTGATTAAATCAAATGAAATTTTGAAAACTGTGATTATAGGGTCTCCAGCAATCATTAAGCTAAGGTAGGGGTCTAAACCTATTAGGTTATGTGACAAAAATCAACTGTCTACACACAAAGGAGCTCAGAATCACAATGGCAGGAGAGGCAACCCAAATATTACCCTGCTGAACTATTCCAAGGTGCCTCACAAGGGGCCATTGGCTCATCAAAGACCCATCTGCAGAAATCAGAGAAGCATTAGGAGGCATGATGACAAAGTTAGAACCCAAACTAAGGACTCCTGAGGACAAACACTCCACACAGGCCCCTCCCAGGGCTGTCCCAGGAGAACTTCAGCCCCACTTTACAGGCATGGAATCTATCATGAGGAGTCATTGGGAATCACAGAATCACAGAATAATTTAGGTTGGAAAAGACGTCCAAAATCTTCGAGTTCAACCTTTTACCAGCATCTTGTCAAATAGACCACGGAACTAAGTGCCACATCCAATCAGTTCTTGAACTCAATCACTTCCCTGGGCAGTCCATTCCAATGCTTAACAACCCTTTTCATGAATAAATTCTTCCTGATGTCCAACATGAACTTCCCTTGGTGCAGCTTGAGGGTCTGTCTTCTCATCCTGTCACTGGTTACTTCGGAGAAGAGATTGGTCTCCACCTTGCTAGAACCTCCTTTCAGGTGGTTATAAAAAACTCATGAGTCTCCTTTCCTCCAGTCTAAACAACCCCAGCTCCCTCAGCCACTCTTCATATAACTTCCTCCCTTCACCAACTTCATTTCCCTTCTCTGGATTTGCTCCAGCACCTCAATGTAGTTCTTGAAGTGAGGGGCCCAAAACTGAACACAGTACACCAGTGCTAAGTACAGAAGGACAATCACTTCCCTGGTCCTTCTGGCCAAATTGTTCCTGATACTAAATCAAGGCAGAGCAGCTCTTTGGATAACCATTCAGGTTAATGGGGTTGTTACCTAGGGCTGTGAAACCTAGAGGTTTCCCTGTGGGGGAAAAGCGATTCAACATGACACAGGACTTATTATGGGATATATAGAGAAGGAAAGGAATGAGGACAAATGAACAAAAGGGAGGGATTTAGGTGACTTTAGGAGGAAGAAGTGTGAATAGAGAACAAAGGAAATTTAAAGGGCTGTTTGCTTGCCTGGCTACATCTTGCACATAACCGCGATGGTTCATCCTATTGTCTTATTAAATTCCTTTCTAATTCTTCTATATGTGAGGGTTCTCTACTCAATCTGTGTATGTGGGCATGGGGAAGGGGGACGGGGTATATGGTGATGTGCATTCAGCAACTGGAGTCAGACCAGGAGACACAAATCTGTCTGTGATACAGCCAGAGGAACAAGTGTAGGTGTGCAAGGAAATGTGGGATCTCTAGCTATGGTGAAGCAAAAGTAGCTGGGAAGAAGTGGATGTATGAGTCTCTGAGGGTCAGCCTTTATGTCTGTGAATTGGAGCACAGGGAGATTGACTATGGGGACCATGGAAGTCCTCATCAATTGTGTGTGTTTCTGCAGTGATCTACATCAGTAACAGGAGTGGGACCACAGCCTTGGGGGCTTGAATGTCCAGATGCCAGCAGCTGGTGAGACTGAGGTCCAGGAACATCTACTCAACAGTGTCTGAGCCTGGATGCTGGAGAGATACACACTGTATAGTACAGAGTATATACTCTCACCAGTGACACCCATCTCGCTCTGCCAGAGAGGGAAGAAGGATGAGGCCATTGGTACTGTCTGCGTGTTTGTGTCTGATCTGTGTGCCTGTCTGTGTATAGATGGATATACACTGTGTATGTGTGTGCTTGGTGTGTGCCTGCTGAGAACACATCTGCAGCCTCACTGCTGGTCAGACGTGGGGATATTGGAGTAACATCTGCCTCACCTCTCTTCAGCTGTTCAATAGATTTTCCTCTAACAGAAACTACACATTGCAGATAAATCAGAGAAAAACCACAAAGGTAAAGAAAAAGCATCAGAAACCAGAGCCTTTGATGCCCTGTCACTCAACCCTGACTCATATGTTCTTATTTTCTACCAAGGTTTTTATTCTTACATTTACATTTGTCAGAAATGACAGATGACACAGTATGTCAGGTCTCCATAATCCCCTTTGTTGTGGTATCTCTTGTAGCTTACACAAAACTGTTTTGTAGAGAAACGTTATGACAGAAACACTACACATGCATCTGCGAAAAAAAGGCCAAACAGCATTTAGCTTTCCATTACTAAGTTACTGAAGAAATTCCAAACAAAAAGAGACAAGCAAAAATTATGCTTGTAAAGAAAGATGCCCCTAGGTTTTTCAAAGGACTTGTCTCTATTAGGAAGAAAGTGTGTTTAGATATTAGGAATTTCCACTCCCCACCCCACCACCCCCCTGCAATCTAGACATTGTTTAAATAATCTAACAGCTTAATTTAACTGATTTTTGGTCAAAATTAGGAAAGACTTGTTTTGATGAATAAGAGTATCAGAGATAAGGCACGGACACTAGAATTTTATTTTCTTTTCTACTTGATCCCTTCTTTGCCATGTTCTGGGTTGTTGCAACACAACACTCGAAAAGCTCATAGAAATCTCACGACATGCAACATGTAGTCACAGAAGTTAAAATGTCAGAGCAGCACTCAGAGGCAGACATGTATCATAGACTTTATTCTTTTTAAACACTTTGAACTGAAATTGATAAAAGTAGTAATTACATGTTGTGTTTGCAGCAGCAACACAAAGATCCTTCTGATGTGCAGGGCATAGAGCTGTGTCGTGCGGGCACCAGGAGCATGCTCCACAGCAAGCCTGCTTTCATCTGCACGGCTGCAAGGCAGTTTGTGTCCCTTAATCTCGGGACCTGTGTATGGACCCTGTTCCTCTGTCATCCAGCAGCTGCACTGACACTGCTAATCACTGTCAAGGCACAGATTCTCATGCACAGACATCGTGTGCAGGAGCACACTCCTAGATAGTTATGGGTGGTAAACCCATGCTAAACCTCACGCATTCAGCTAAATCCTCTTTAACCTTTTTGCCCTCCTCAACAACAAAGTTAAAAATTGATCTCTTTGGGGAGTCTTTCAATGAATTCCCAGACTAGGAATCAGCAGGAACATGTTGCAAAGGTAAACTGAAGAGTCTGCTGTCACCTGTTCCACACAATATAGCGCTTTTTTGTGTGTGGTGTTAGAAAGAATTTATATTCCTCTAAATGAAAATAATGAATTAGATGAAGAGGTCATTCAGCAGCAGGATTGTTGAAGATTGCTTCAGTTATAATAAAATTATGAAGTCTGTGCCTTTTGGTTTACTTATAAACCTTTTCTGAGCACAAGAAGAGCAAGAAGTAGTAAAGTCAGATCCGTGATTGCAGAACTAGGTCTACTAAATGCAGCCTCAATGTGCTGCCTCCCTTTATTGGAGCTGTAGAAAGAATCATCTTGCTTTGATAAGAAATAGTACACAAGTAAACTTACCATGTGAAGAGTGTCGTGGTTTGAAAATAACTCGTAAAAAATCATCTAAGGGTCCCTGACTGAGAATAAGGACTCTGAGAGAAATATTTCAAGGCAAGAACAAGGCTTAGCTTAAAACTATAAACTAAATTTATTAACAGAATTAGAAGAGGATAATAAGCAGTAAAATAAGTTTAAAACACCTTTCATCTCTCCCCTCCCCTACCTCTCACCGAACACGCAGAGACACAAACAGGGAGGAGATTCCCTTTGTTGTACTATGGGGTGTCTTTCCTGCAGGGGATATAACCTTCTTCAGTGTGGTTTTTAATGTGTACGAAGCAGCATCCTACCCGAAGTGCTACAACTTAAAGCCCCTCCCACGAACGAAACAGTCATCCCAAAACTGATTTTGCACAGGTCATTAGTTCATGGAGTGTAGTCTTTTAAGGATGAGTTGTTCTAATTTGGAAGCAAAGGCTCACTATCTCTAGAAGCAAAAGGTCTCTTCTCTCTGTTTGAGTCTTCTGGCTGCCCAGTGGATCTCTGCATCCCCCACGAAACCACGAATTATAGGGAGAAAATTTGTGTCACTATTGTCCTTACCACGGCCTGCAGGAGGAATCCAGTTCTAATGTCAGAGCCTCCCCTCGCCCTCTCTCTTTACCAAAACCTGGTGTTCGCCATGTTGTCCTTCTCACGTGATCACCTTCTTCTCTAACCAAAAGGGAGCATAAAAGGGGAAAAAACTTGTTAGCCCCAAACACCATTGTTAATAAGCTTTTACCAGTTCAAAAAACAATTTCCGCAGGATTTCTGCAACGTTGATAAGTCGGTTTAGTTTGGCTTTTGTGTTGGGGAATTGCACGCCATGTTCTGCCGCCGTCAGCTCCACTCTTCTGCCTGCAGTGCGGCTCCAGATTTCCCACAGCCCTGGCTCAGGGGTTTGTATAGCGCCAGTAATTTTTGGCTTTACGCTTCCCACGGTTTCAGCCCTGGGGGGGGGGGAGCCTCCCCGCACCACGTGGCGACGAGCGTGGCGTTTCCCTCCCCTCCATCTGGAGAGGAGCGACCCTGCGCTTCCTCTCCAGGACGTGTTATGGTAAAAGCCATTTGAGCCTGTTCACTCCGTTTCATTGGCTCCGGGGCACGCCCATCTTCAGAGCTCGACAGGATTGGTCTTCGACAAAGAACCAGCCCTGTGGCTCCGCCCTTTACCCACCGCAGACAAACAAAAGAATGGATGGTGCGAAACCAGTACAAGAGACGAGATAGGCAAGGAAAAATATTAGCTCTCTTTTAAAGGTAGAAAATCCAGAACAAGTGACTTTTTCCCCTTATCTATATACCATGTCTAAGACAAAAATCGCATTTGCTTCAGCCTGCAGATTTATCTCTTTTCTCCAGAGACAGAAGGGGTTTTTGTCATCCAGTTCTTCTGATTTGGCCCACAATACTTCCATGAACTCTTTTTGGAACAGTAGATCTCCAGCATACGTCTCACACACCAGACAGAACCTCAAAGGTACTGTTTAGCCAGGATAATCTCTGAGCAATTTCGCAGATTGGAAAATACACATTGGAGTGTATTTAGGATTTTGCAAAATGACCCTGCAATCTCAACTAAAACTCTACAAAAAAAGTCCAATATATTACTGTTCTGGAGAATAATGATTCTATATCAACTAGAGCTAAGAGTATAATTCATCAACATTAGCCTTGATGGGGCATCCAGTGCAGTGTGATTGATTTAAATGTGTAGATTTTTAATGTTTTGAACAGGTGGCTAACTTAAAACAACAGTTTAAACTTTTATAGCATCTTATCATGCTGAGGCAGCTCATGGTGTTTTACAATGACATTAAAATTAAAATTTAATCTATCCTGCAGAGTTAATAATTAGCTAATGTCAGTTAAAAGTCAATGAAAACAAATCAGTCTTAAACATAGGCTGAAAAAAAGGAGAAAATAGACATCTCCTGATGTCAAGAGGCAATGAGTTCTGCCAAGCAGATGCATGGCAGTGGAAAGAGCATCCACCCTAAGTGACATTTCAGAGGGGGCTAAAATTTTAAAAGATTAGTTTTGATCTTGGCTGCCAGGCCTTTTTATGGCTTTATTCACTTTTTGATTTATATATCACTGTAACAGTCCTTGGGGATGGGGTCAAGAGGTAGGTGGCCTATCCTTCAGCAGATAAATGCAGTCACTGGGATTCCAGTTTTACTGTCTAGCCCAGTGTATTCCACATTTGTTTCTGCAAAGTAACACAGTGACAAAATTGTAAAGATTCCTCAGCGTCTCGCAGCCAGTTACTTGGATTTTAATTTCTTCAGTCTAAATCCCACTTAAACAGCAGAAACACCATGCCTTGACCTCTATGTTTTACAAGAAACAGGTGCCTGTTATTTTGAAAGGAGGGACACGTTGTATTAGTGCAGGAGAGGTTTCTGAGTTGTAAACCTGCTCTGACGTAAGTGCAGGATTTAAGTCTTGACCTTCTCTATTATATAAATCTTGCACAGCGTGCTGTCTGTTCTGAATCCTATCTAATCCTCCTTGTGCATTGTATAGAGAGTCAAGGTATTTTACTAAAAGCTATGGATTGTACTTAAGAAATGAGTTTTGTTTCTGCTTTGAACTAGTCATTGGTGATGCACATCATTCTCTGTAAACTACTGAGAGATCCTAGGAAACTAGTTTACTTTAGATCCCCAAGAATGTGTTGTGAGAGTGTTACAAGGTCTCCTTGCAATCTAGCCTTCAAGTCAACTTCCTTTTCCACCTGTAAAAAATGGGAATTACAGTGTTTTCATTCCGTATTGGTCTGATTCTTACTCTCCTCACAACAACTGTCTACTACTTCCATGAAGCCAGTTAATTACCTTTAGACTTGGTTAAAACTTCAAGGAAAACATGAAAATATAGCATGTGATCCTGCATTTGGTATCTTAATCCAGCTAACAGCTGTAATGCAAGATGACAGTATGGTTACTTGCATGTATATTCCCAGAACATCTGGAGAGTTTGCTCTTACTCCTTGCTGTTATGTGTGATAGCCCAATTAAGCCGTCACGGGTGTGCTACGGATTTGTCAAGTCTCAAACGTCGCATATGTAACTCACAGAGTTGACTCTCACATTCTTCTGTGCCTCTGGCTGCAGCTTCTCATGGATAGCAGGGTGAAGCACTACCAGATGCTGCTGTTCACTGGGCAGAATAGAGGCAGCCAGATAAATGAGGATGCTGCCAACTCATGGAGGTGCATGTTTAAAGGCCCCCATATCCCCCTGCTGCAGGTTACTGCCATACTGCTTTTCTTTTCCAGAAAGAAGAATATGTTTCAAGCACATGTACAGAGAAATCTGGGAAATGGTCTGTATTTACAAATTCTAAAATTCCACTGTACTTCATCACATAGGTGTACGTTAGACAAGAAATGTCTGTGAAAAAAGCAGTGATTTCTATTTGTTCAGCAAAGTTGCAAATATATGAGTATTTTATGGGTTAGTGCATGTATTAGTGGGAAAATACATGCAAAAGTATGTGCTGAAGAAACATAGCCCTCTGATTCTTGTCAAGCTGCCAATACGGGCATTAGTCTTGTAAAATTTGGGCACCCTGTAGAGTTTTTATATGTCATGGCAAATACCTTGTTAGTATTATAAAAATTAACTGATAATAAGTTCAATTAGGTCAAGAGAGAGATTGTATCTGTGGAGAGTCTGATGGCAAGATCTTTGAAAAAGGAGACAGCTATTCAAGGGAATATCAAAGAAGATACATGAATGCATAATTAAGGGGTGACAGAGGTCAGCAATTAACACTTGGACATTTGTATTTCTTTCCTCAGGACAGGACAGTAGAATCAGAGGAGAATTTAAGTTCAAATCTGACGCAGGAAGAGGACAAAGATACAGTTAATTTCAATTGTGCTTTAATAACTATTTTAATATGCATGTTATGCATTTTATTCCTTTTGTGTCATTCATTAGTGAACTGAGAAAGTACAGATATGTATTTATCACTAAAGCATATATAGAGAAAATGATTTTTCTATGTGATAATTACAAGGACAAAATAAATCTTAACATATTAAATGCCTTAAGTGCTATTTGCAGGTGCTTGTAGATAGGAAAGATATGTATAGCAGGAGAGTTTCTTATAATTTAAAATGCTTATTAAATGTCAGTAGTTCTAATAAGTGATTGATATCTAATTAATGTGTCATATGTGATAATTTTTAAATGTTAATTAATGCCTAAAGACTTAATAAGAGCTGCTTGACCTATTAATTATCTTAGACAAAAACTTACAGTAATTGTTTCCTAAATTAAATGCTTAAATAAAGTGTTTAAAGTGTTACCATATGATGCTAACATGGTGGCAGGCTGATTTTATATAAGGCTGTGATTCAGGGATAACCTTTGAACTTCTGCTTCACACATTTATATGGAACGGAGCTGCACTGTTTCCGGTTTCTTTGGAAGATTTACTGCCCTCTTCATTCTTTTGGAAGTGAGAAATTTATTCTGTGGGCTAGATCCTTCTGTAATTTAGCCAGGCACGGCAGAAGTGTTGCCTTTCGTGCCTATCTGGTGACGCTCAGCTGGGTGTCTGGCTCTGTTTACCTCCTAAGCAGGCTGGCAATGGCAATACATTCTGGGATCCATCCTCTCCTCAGAGAGAGACGGGGTCTAAGGAAGATGCAGTCATTAAGCAAAGAGATGGAGACAAAGCATGGTCCAGTGATTGCTCATTGCAAAGGATGGAGGGCTGTTCCATGGATTTCCAGGTGGCTGGAAAAAAGCCATGCCACTTTTGCAAAGATGCTGTGTCCTATTGTTTCTTCCTCCCTCTGTAAGAGAAGCATAGCATTTTCTTCCCATATCAGTGTTTTGAAATTTAAATCATTAAACATTGTAAGGTGTTCATATGCTCTGATAGCTGGGAGCCAGAAAAGACATCACAGTTTCTTTATAACTGCGGAGGAATAAAGTGATTACTATTAGCAGAATATTCGTGGAAAACTTGCGAGTCTTCTCAGAATTATATTTATAATGTTTATATCTGCATATATATTTTATCAATTTGATTAATAAATAATACAATTTGTATCTCAATATACATATTTAATTTACTTGATGCATAACTTATGAACATTTTCATCTTTGTATCTAAAATTTAATAGAAAACAAAAGTCCTAATTTTTAATTTCTGTTTAAAACAGCTTTATCCAGAATTTTTATTTTAATATTAAGATTGAGAGTAATTTTTAAAGAACAGTTCCTGGGTTCTGGAGGACTAATTTTCAGGTACTTGTTCAGGAAATTGATACTTTAAATGAAAAAATAATGTAAACATTTGGAAAATATTTGTCTTTTATATCTGATGTTCAAGATAAATTCCATGTTATTACCTCTGTTTCTTTTAATCTCCTCTCCTAGCATGTGTGTTCTTTATCATTCCCATGCATGTTTAGTTGGAGCCATTTCAATTAACTCTTTTCAAAGGTTCTATATTCTTTCTCAGAAAACACTTGGCAGAAAAATACTCAGATGAGCTACCAGGAATACTTTATCTTCCACAAGGTTTAAGCTCAAAGATGAGCCGTTTCCTGTATGGATGCTCTCCTTCATCATTTTTGGAATATACTAAAAAGTGTGTACCCTTTGGAGCCAATATTCTGGTATTCTGACTTGTATATTCAGGCACCATGTCCCTGTTTATAATGCTCTGACCCTGAGTACCCACCAGTGGTCAGTATCAGTGCTAGAAAAACAGGCTGGAACTGTGGGCTCATACAGAATGGTAATTTCTCACATTTTGTAGTATAACATTACATATATGGGGTGTTGAGGGGGAAGGGTTAGTTATAAAAGTCTTCTAAGCATATGAAAGATCTTTATTTACATTATTATGATACTGCAAGATCATTCTTTAAAGCCATAGCTCTTTGAAAATATTTTGTTTCCTACATTGGCTTTCATACAAATTTCCCTTTAATTGTCTACAATTTATTTATAGTTGCTTTTGATATAATACCCCTTGGTATTCAGAATACCTTATTGCCAAAGACAATATTGTTGAGAGACGAAGGAAGGAAGGAAAGGAAGGAAGGAAGGAAGGAAGGAAGGAAGGAAGGAAAGGAAGGAAGG
>VYZT01042210.1:0-18018 GCA_013400735.1 Pomatostomus ruficeps | reverse complement strand
AAGGAAGGAAGGAAGGAAGGAAGGAAGGAAGGAAGGAAGGAAGGAAGGAAGGAAGGAAGGAAGGAAGGAAAAAGGTAAACTGAAGTCTTTTCAGCCAAAAGTAGTAGAGCTGACTTTCAATCACATATAAAACCTGTGGGATTGACTAGAAGCAGACTAATGAATAAAGCTATCTAAGTTAAAAACTAAGAGCTTGAAACAATTTTTTGTTCTTTAACCCATTATTCAGGTTTTTTAGAGAGAACAGTGAAATTAATTCCTGTCATGTGTGCAGAACAATCAGAACTTTTTGCAATTTCAACAAAGACTTGGTTTCTCACCTTTATTGTCTTTCTCAGAGAAATGTGGAGGTGTCAGTGACTTTTCATGGCAAAGTGCTGCAATCAGGAATCTCTAGTAGGACCATCAGCAGCTACAGCAGTTACTAATGGAAGAAAACAATTCCCTGGGTCACTAAAGAAGAAAAAAAAACCCCCACTTGTTCATTTAAGGTAAGAATGATTCATGATCGTGAGGTTCCTGAGGTCCCTGTGAGTTGCACAAGTTTAAGTAAGAATAGCTCCATTTAAATCCCTGTGTTTATTTTGGATAGATTTGATATAGATAAGGTAAGAATTAGAACCCCTAACAAGTATTCTGTATGGTGATATGAATTGAAAGAGGGTTTTCTTAGGGTTCCTGCCTAGTGAATGGACAGACTCCTCCAGCTGGTGGAAGAGAATAGAGTACAAATATGTGAAAGGAAAAGAAAGATCGCGGAGAGTGTTTTTCCCACAGCTAAACAGAAACCAGAAAAATGAAGAAGTAATCAAGATTGCGTTTCTGCTCTGTATGGTTTTCTACAGCCTGAAACTGCCACAAAGGTTAAATGCAGACATGCAGTGACACCTCTCTGCAAGGATAACTTGCCCCTTATGTCTTTGTACTATGGTGTGCAGGTGTTTAGGTGAACTTGCACCTTCACACTGCATTCCAGATGGCAGCAGTTACACAGGCCAGGGGATGAGTTGGTTTCATAGGAAACCAGGTACCGTGGGACCAGGGTAACACAAGCCCCTGTGTATCTCAAAAGAAGATGAGGAAATACCATAGGATGTCTGGATGTTAAAATCTTCACAGAGATTCTGATGTATGAATGGAAGTAGCAGTAACATAGTGGGCAAAGGAAAAATGCCACTATGAGAAAGGATGAACTTTTCCTTTTTCCTTCCTTATTAGGTTTCCGTCCTCCATTGAAAACCAATGGCATGTTTAACAGCTATAACTCTGGTTCAAATTTGGGCCCATAAGTGTATATTAAGAAATGAACTAATTTAATTTAAATGCTATGTGCAACTTAAAATGACATGCATTTTGGCTCATGACTGCCATAAATAATAATTATTGGTTTGTTTTCACTGTTCTTAGTGGGATACTAATGTTGGAATCGATTTTTCGGCTGAATGTGTTGATAAGAACAACGTTCAGTTATTTTGCTGATGACTGTTTTGGTGTTCATAATTTTTCAAGTGTGCTACATAATAAAGCTGATCTGAAAGCTTTGTGTGCCTACTGGATACATGTGAAGTTATTTGAAAATAGGTCAAATTATCTTTGGTTTATAGCCTACAAACATTGGAAGGGTGAAGATAGCTATTTTGATGCTCCCAGTTCAAACCTGCAGCCTATTTAGTAGGTACTGTATGTGCAACAACTTAAAGATGAGTTAGTTGGTACACTCAGCAGATTTGAGATAACTTAAGCTATTAGTATCAGCTAAATGAGTCTATAATATTTGACTGTTGGCAGGCAAAAGGAAAACATAATCCTTAGGAAGCCATAATGAAAAATATTTCCAGGCTTCCTTTGGCAGTCTGGAACTCCTCAAGTCATTTTGGGGGAAAATAAAACAGCTTGAGGGTTATAGCAGAGCTTCAAATATTATTTTCCAAATGGTAGAACTAAATAAATTTGAAGTGGAAATATTAGAAATCAGTGGAATGACTGTTTGTCTGTAGATGGTTTAAGGATTTACTGTTTGATAAGATAAGCAAAAAATACATAATTGGGTAAAAGTCTCTACCAGCTAAGTGGGTAAGCAAAAAGACAGTCGGGTTTCTTTGATTCCACTACTGGTTGATCTAGCACATGTAACTGGCAAGTGAGTAATTAACAGTGGCTAACTTAAGCTTAATATGGTTTGGTTTGGGGATTTGTGCATTTAGAATTCATAGGCCTCGTTTCTGGGTTGATTTTTCTGGTTTTGCATTGTTTTTGTTTGTTTTGTTTTGGTTGGTTGGGCTTTTTTTGTTTGGTTTTTTTGTTTGTTTGTTTGTTTTATTTGTTTGTTTGGTTTAGTTTGTTTTATTGGATTGAATTTAAACCCTGAGGGATGTAGCATAGAAATATCTCTGTATACTTTCTGCTGGCTAAACAGCTTGGAATAGTGTACAGAACATGATGAACACAGATGAAAACACATAAAGCAGAGCCTGTCTTTGTACGGAAAGTGACCAAACTCTATCTGGATGTATTATCTATGTTATAAAGGCACATGACAAATATTGAATTCAACTAAGACATAAAAGTTTTAGCTCTCCTTCACTAACTTACAGAACCTAGTACAAGTAAGGAGTCATGGAAAGGAGATTACTCCTCATAGTTCTAGATGAGGTTAAAATACACAACCTAATATTAAGTATCTTATTCCTGAAGTATTTTACAAATATTAATGTTTTGCAAACCTAAGGGATTCAGATGTATTTTCATGGCTGAATTTGCCAAAGAGATCAGAAAGCTTTAGCTTCAGCTTTGGAATCTTAAGAATATTAACGGAATTTTGAAACATCCTTTTACTAAGAGTTACCTTTTTTTTTCTCCCATCAATACTTGTAACTGACTAGTAGTAAAAAAAAAAAAAAGTGCTAGAAAGAGAAGAGGGCATCTTAAGTAACAGCAGTTTCTACTTAGGAAACTAAGTTTTCAACACCAGTTACATGTATAAAGTATTGATATTATCGGAAGGAGCCTGAGGGAAGGAATGAGGCTATTAGGACATCCACACATACTGTAGCAAAAATATGTATTAAAATAAAAAACTTCATGTAACAGTTGCTTCCTTTACAGCTCTAGCCTGTTGTGAAATATGTTCTTGAACATGACACGTGTCTGATTCTAACCTATGTGGAAATCATGCAGGTCAGTGCCTCATATATATAGAAACCTACCAGCATCTAATACAATTTCAGAATCAGAAAACCTGCTTCTGCGCACCTGTTTCAACTTCGTATTCCTGGCCCACCCACAGTTCACCAGATGTTCTGGTATTTAATTTCTTGCATGTCTCTATGTGTATTTGATTGTGTTTACCAAAGAAAATGCTTTGAATAAAGTTGTTGGAGACATTTATTCATTTCCCTGCTGAGTGACAAACCAGAGTAGAGATTTGAAACAGATTTTCATCATACTCTTTCCTAGAAGCATTAAAAAGAAAAACTTAATGTTAATAAGGGAATAAATGAGTCAATATTCTGTGCAACATAATATAAAAATTTACCAGTGTCCTGTGGCTTCACAAAATTCATCTTTCATTGCCTTTGCATAAAATAAGAAATCAATAAACAAGGAAATAAAATTGATATAGAACCTTACAAGTTGAAACTGTGGAAAGAGTTATATTCCTGAAAATTTCCTGAAAGAATGGAGAAAATGCTGAATGAGATACTATATGAAAATGGAACAAATAGAAAAAAGATTCTGGTATGCCTTAGGGTGCTAGAAAATGTATGATGAACTAGTTATATCAATATGCATGTGATTTTCTAAGGAGGTTAGAGTTGCTCTTTTAAAAAACCTTCTGGCTAGTAATTTTAATTTAGATTGCTACCTTAAAGGGCATATTATAAATAATTACAGATCACAGTTAGATCCCAGATAACTGCTGTACCACTAGGCATAAATATATTGAATAAAACAGTACTAAGAACTTTTTAAGTCAATAAGGTCCAGATTGTCAATGACTTGCATTGTAAGCACATTGGAACACTGCGCCCCAAAAAAATACACAGAAATGATGTTACTTGTGTTCATCTTGCTAGCTGCTACCCTTTCACAAAAGAAAGTACAGAAATCTCACTTTTTTTAATGTATCCTTTTCTTCTAAATGACCCTTGTTCTGTACCCACTGAGTGTTGATTAAAAAACATCTTAAAGAATCTGTTCATATTTTAGAGATTTGAATTTGCTCAGCAATTACAAAATGTCCTTACTTCACACAAGAGTATATCAGATAGATAAGACTTTCTAAACAAAACCAGTTATGTCAGTACATTGATGGGCTACTGCTAGCACTACCATTTTAATCAGGGTCACATGTATTCACATCTATATCTATTCCTGACAGACAAAGTCCAGAAAAACATGAGATACATGAAAAACATGTGTCTTACCTCAAGACTTGTATTGTTGAAAATATCAGAAGTATTTCTACAGCAACTGTAGTGGGTTTGTTTGCAAATTGACCTGAAGGCTCCATGTAATGGAATAAATAATCCTGCATCCTATATTCACTATGCATATTTGCTGCCATATTCAGCCCAAGGCAAAAGCAGACAATGCTTTTTGCAGATCCTTCAGAAAACTTTGCCCAGCTATTCAAGAAGTATAAATTTTGGGGTTTATTCTCCATGATTTTTGTTACTAAGAACTAACAGATTTGTTTACTGGTTACTGCATATTTCATATCTGACAAAGGTACCTGAAGTGTCTGCTGTCAATTTCTTTTGTCACTGTTTCTGTATCATCACACTGTTTCTGCCAGCATGCTGACAAGAAAAATAATTTCCGATTTATTGCAAAACAGAAATCACTGAAACAATCAGTCTAGTCAGTATGTGGTGCAAGTGCAAACAAAAAACAAGCCACTGTCATTGTTGACATTAATTGCAGTATATCTACAGGATCCTTTCACCAGAAACTCTTTTTTTTTTCCTTTTCCTTGCTTTCTGTGAAATGTCTTAGTTGTCCAAATATTCAGATTGGAAGGTTCAGCATTCATTGAGAAAGGTCTGCTGTAACAGGTGACCACTGGGCACCCCTGTCCAGATTCCAGCCCCCTTGCCCACCCCATGGGTCTCCAAATCACTGGCTGGTCCCACTGGGTACTCTGCACCCACTCATCACTCACACACTCACCCCCTGGGCACCCCAAACTCATGGGTTCCCCCAAAGGCCAGTGTGTGCCCTCTGCCCATCTGATACCCCAGCCCTGCTGTAAGGCACCTGCACTCCTTTGTAAAGTGTTTTAACCTTTACAAATGCATATTTTACTCCTTCTTGCTGGTTATTCCAGTTTGAAATTTCCTATTGAATTACATATACATACTGTTGCCCTGAGTTTGCAGTGTTTCAGTGTTTTTCTTTCTGTAACATTTTTCTCAGACTTTCTGTAAACATGGCCATGGTTCTCTTGGTAACTATCTATGCTTTCCTAAACTGTATCTATGTTTATAATTCCAGTATAATGGGTGGAGAAATATGATTGACAAATACTTTGACCAGTGGATTAAAAGAGGTGGTGATTTCTACCTCCAATCCACGGTGATGTGTGAAAACATATAAATAAAAGTCAGAGGGTTCTGCCCTCTCTTTTTCTGCCCTCTTCGTCTGCCGTGTCGGTGTGATTCCTTGTTGGCTCTCTTTGGGCCCTCGGCCTGGTAGGCCGGCCTGAACGAGTGCTACATACATACCTATGGACATCAATTTAAATTCATTAAGGAAAAATATGAACACACTGAGACCCCTCCACAATTGCTGAGCCTTCCAACTCCCACATGCAGGGACTTAGGTGCTGATCTCCAGAGTCACTGGCATACAGAACTGTGAGCCCTATCACCCATGGCTGCTTTTCCATATCATAGAACCTAGAACTTGCATCACTCATGCATGGGACAGAGAATGAAATTACACAGAAAATGGTGAAAAAAAGCCTGCATTGGTCAGACAGAGGGCTTAAGCAGATAAGTACTTATATATTATAACCCCTTTTTTCCTTCCTGCTATTCCTCCTGGCATTTTTCCTTCCGTGATGCTTTCCTTTGCCTCACATGTGATTCTTCCCCTATGAATTCCCTAATGGTTTTACACAGTCCCCCCGATCCCCCTGAAATATCCATCCTCTTTATTTTGTTTCCGTCTTTTTATGAGTTGCAATGCCTGTATTGTCCTTCTACAAAGTTTTACCTGTACTTTTTTAATGACATGTCAATTAGTGCTTCAGAAGTTTTGATATAATTTATCATCTACCTTACTTGTTTGCTTACCATGTGTTTGTGTGTCTTCTTTATTGCTTGCTTTATTATTATTCCCTGAAAAACTTCTTTATCTGATGACTTTAATGAACCTGTATTGGGTTAGCATGGCAAGGTTTTGGTAATGAGGGGTATAGGGTAGCTTCTGTGAAAAGATGCCAGGAGCTTCCCGGGTGTCTGAGAGCCAGTGCCAGGTGGGTCAAAGAGAAATCTGCCCCTGGCCAAGGCCAAGCCCATCAGCAAGGATGGTAGTGCTTCTCAGATAACAGAGTTAACAAGGGGGAAAAACCCATGCAACACCAGCTGAGGGCCCTGACAGAGAAGTGAGAACATGTGAGAGAAACAGCCCTACAGACATCCAGGTCAGTGCAGAAGAAGGAGGAGCTGTTCTGGGCTCTGGAGCAGAGATTCCCCAGCAGCACACGGTAAAGGCCATGTGAGGCAGGCTGTGTCCCTGCAGCCCATGGAGATTCATGGTGGAGCAGAAATCCACCTGTGGCCAATGGAAAATCCTACACTGGAGCATGTGGATGCCTGCAGGAGGCTATGTCCCTATGTAGTCCTGACAGGACCTGTGGACCCAGGCAGACTTGAACCCACAGGAGAGCAGCAGCCCATGGGAGAGACCCATGCTGGGACAGTTTGTGAAGAACTGCAGCCCATGGGAAAGACTCGTGAAGAATTTTGTGAAGGATTGTCTCATTTGGGAGGGATCCCATGCTGAAGCAAGGGAAGGGTGTGAAGAGTCCTCTCTCTGAGAAGGAAGGAGCAGCAGAGACATGTGATGAACTGGCCCCATTTCCTGTTCCCCTCTGGTGCCGCAAGGAGGGAGAACGTAGAGATTTCAGAAGTGAATTTAAGAGAGGAGGGCTGAGGGAAAGGCATTTTATCCTTAATTGTTTTATTTCTCATTGCCCTACTCTGATTTGATTTGTAATAAATTAAACTGATTTCCCCAAGTTGAGTCTGGTTTGGTGAGTAGTAAGACTGAGAATGCACAAAGTTGAACAAACCTTGATTTTCTCTGATTGTGTGTGTGAAACCTAATTCTCTTTAACTCTTCTTGTATTTTGAATTACTTATTCATTTTTGGTGGCTCTTCTCTGGATTCATTTAAGCATGTCAATGTCATCTGGTAATGCTAGCAGATCATTTTAACCCTATGATTCAAATATTCCTGGAAATCCTCTTAGTTCTTTTAACATTTAAGTAATTTCTGATCCACCTTATTGAATTACAAAGCACATGGATCATAGTGTCAACTCTAAATTCTGTTGGTTTTCATCCAGAGAGGCTTTTTTTTTTTCAATTCCATATCTGGCTTTTGCACATAAAAATTCATACAAAATCTTTCTCTGTATAATTTTTTTACATCCTGTGGTTTTTGTTGTTGTTGACTTGAGCATCAGTAACATCTCAAAAAACATCTATTTTCCCCATCTCTGCTCTGGTACTTATATCACAGAAAGGGGAACTATGCTGGCTGCAGATTTGAGGTGATTTATAGTGTCAATGCATTACCCAAAGCTCTCACTGCATTGAACTAATACTTCCATGTAGCATAGTGTTCACTTGGGCTTTGAAAACAATTTAGATGACAGGTACAGGCTCTCTGCACTGTGCTCCACACTGTGTGCAAACATAGCCTTAGGAAAAAGTTCCCGCAGTTCTAAAAAAAAAATAGTATAAGGATCTGAAGATACAGAGCAAGTTTCATTCTTTCCTCATCACTCATTTAAACATTAAAAATATTATGTTAGAAGAATCCATAATAAAGAATATTTAGTATCCAGAAACCTTTAAAGTATTTGGGATTTGATTCCACTATATTACTAGTACCATAATGAGACATTGATCCACTGAAAATTCTGTGAATCCACTTCACTTAGAAACAATTTAATGAATAGATTCAGGTGTTCAAATGCAAAAAAAGAAAGATGTCTAAGCTTCAGTTATCATTCGTAAGAACTACAGTTTGATTTATTTGGATAAACACAGGTGAGTAGTACAGGGTATCTAAGGCATAGGACCAGCAGAAGGGATTGTTGAAGAACTGTGCCTGTCTGGAGCATAGTAAGATGCCAGCTGGGAAAGCCTATGACATCTAAATAGCCCTACAAGTTTAGACATAAGACACAAGATTTTTTTGTTTGTTTGCTTATTTTGCCGGTCATCTGAAACACATTTTATGTTCTGTGGGCACAAAGTCCATTCAAGGCCTAAAATTTGACCTTTCATGTAATAGCATGATTATGGCTGATTATTTTGCATTAGAAAGTGTCGGGAAACTGGCATCATTTATTCAGGACCAAGCTGTGAATAGCCCTGAAGATGTATGAGGAACAGAATAATGAAATACCTGAAAATAAAGTTGAAGTGAACTGAGAAACTTGACATCTTTACAGAAGGGGGGGCTTTCATAGGATCATAGGATAATTTATGTTGGAAGGGACTCAGGAGTCCTCTATTCCACCTTACTCTTCAAAGCAGGGTCAGCTGTGAAATCTGATCATGTTAAGTGATCTGCATTTAAGTCTTAAAAATCTCTGGGGATGGAGATTGCTCAACCTCTGAGCAACCTGCTCCATGGCTGGGCTGTCCTCAGGGTGAAAAGGTTTTCCTTTACATCCAGTCTGAACACTTTTTGTTTCAACTTGTCTCTTGGCTCCTATCACAAGCACTGTGAAGAGCCTGTATTTGTGTCCTCAATAACCTACTCATGGGGATGGATGAGGAGCTGTTAGCTCTGCTCCAAAGTCACCTTCTCTAGGCTGAACGAGAAAGACTGTGTTGCTACAAGTGTTATTACTTCCCAAATATGTGACTTTGCATTTTTGTTTAACCTCAGGAGGTTCCTATCAATCCAGTCCTCCCATAGTCTGTCTAGGTCCTTTCAAATGGCTCTTCTGCTGTCAAATATGTCAGCTTGTTCTCCATGGTTTTGTACCAAGATTGAAGAGTCTACCACATTGTCTCTTTGGTTGTGTCCACTGAAGATGGTATGTACAAAAGGTCCAGATGCAGACTCTTACAATACTCCTGTTGTTACTGCCCTCCATGAAGAGATCACCTTCTAATCAATTTTGATCTAATCAATTCTTTACCCACCTGGTTGAATACCCTCTCAGACCATAAAGTCTCGATTTTGATAGGTGGGAAAATAGTGTTTAAAACCTTGCTAAAGTCAAGATGAATGAAATCCACTGCTTTCCATACATTTATAAATACATCTATTTTATCAAAGACAAATCTTTTGTACATCCTTGCTGAATGTTCCCAGTTACTTTCATGTGCTCACAGATACACTCACTCCATGATTTTCCCAGGGCTGAAAGTGAGGTTGACCAGAATGTTGTTCTCTGTATTGACTGTTTGGCAAGAAATATTTTTTAACAGCCATTTACTCTTTTTTCTTAATATTTAGGCATCTGAATCACCTGACGTTACAAAATTATGCCTTCTAAAGAGGCCAAGATGTGGTGATTGGCCAGTGGAGTAGTAACAAGCACAGAACAATCAAAAGTTTAGGCAGAGAAGCTACTAGCCGTAATTCTTCAAACAAAAAAAATTCTAGTTGTTCAGCTCCAGGCACAAGCAGGACATGCAATCTGGTTACAAGGCCTTGGAAATCGTTGTGAAGAAGCCAGTGTTGAGTACTTTGAAATACCTGCAGTGAATGTCATCAAAACTCCAGCAACAGGATGTTGTGTTCAGGAAAATAATTTCTGATGGCAAAAACATATCAGGTGGTGATGAAAGCAACTCATAATCTGAGAGAATAGAGAGTATGTCAACATCCTACAGGGGTTTTTTGCCTCCTTGAAGGGGTGCCAAATATTTCATGAGGATTCCAAATAAATCACAAAGAAAGAGGTGAAGCAAAGCCAAAACCAGATCTAATCCTATACTGGTCAGATGACAAGGAAAAAATGCCTAGCTTTGACAGCATGAACTCAAATTTGTATCAAGGGAATTTTGTGCTGATTCAGTGCATCAAAGTAGAATATCAAGAAGACATATTCTTTGCCCAGGTACACACAAAAAAATAATGTCCTAGTCAGAAAATAATGTCCAGTTGTTAGCATGACTGGAACAATATGAAATTCTTCAAGATTGAAGTAATTCAAAATAGAGGATTTTATGGCTTAAGAAATCCCATCTTGCTTCTGAGACGATGAAATCAAGAGTTTTATTTTTATTCAGAGAGGTGGCCAAGTAAGATAGTTCTTCAGTTTTCAAGAAGGAAACTGAATTCATTAAGAAAATTTAAAGTGAGTATGAGAAGGTGTCTCTCTTGGTATGATGCATGAGTGCAAGAAGCAGCAAACCATTTAAGCATCTTTTAAAAACTGCTGTAGTAGTTGGGAATTTGAATGCATGGTCCCTGCCATTGAATATTTGGAAAACAATAATTTAGCTGCATGGCAAAGACAGGTGGCAAAGGATGAACAAAGATTTCTACATAGAAATATTTAGTGATGCAACTTCTCTGCCATTTGATTATATAACACATTTCAGGGCTTAATGAACAGGACAATGTAGACTGCATTTCTACAGAGACCACAGGTGCCTGAACAAAGTCACAAATCAAAAGCCAATTACTAAGCTAAGCAGCCCACTGGGACAACCTTCTAACTGATAATAAAAAGTGATTGAAGTGATAAGTTAGGGTTTTATTATTAAGTTTAAGATTTAGATTATCTAACTATTAAATATCTAAGTCAGGCAGATGAATCCCACCCAAGTCTGCAAGTAGACATCTGGAGAAGAACAGTTGCACCAGATGCTGCAGAATTCTGCTTTACAAGCCAAATGACAAAGCTTTGGCTCCAGACTTTGCTAGATCTGAAACTGTTGCAAAAGTCTATTTGTATGAGCTTGAGGTATTGCCTGAACCTACAGTAATCTCCAAGGTTAAACTGAGACTATTTTTTCATATACTTTTTCATTTTTTTTTTCTATGAGTGAGTTATGTTTATCTACGGTTACACCAAATTCTTTCTTTTTAGAGAGGTACAAGAAGAAGGAAGCCTGATTAAACCAATTTTCTCTGAATAATGGTCCTTGCAACTATGGAGTGTGTCTCCTGATGTCTGCTAGAAACTTTCCAAGTTCTTTCTATTTTTCCCCTCCTTTTTATTATACTGTTAAGGTCTTTCACTTTAATGCAGATTAATTTAATGAGGTTATTCATGGTCACTATTCTTCCTTGTAGAGGTATATCTTGATATATGTTGTAATAAAATATAATCCTATTTCTTTCAAAAAGAGTGCTCTGGTAAAAACCATGTTTCTGCTGTACCATTGTCAAAAAATTAGCAATTAACCAGACTGCAAAGAACTTACTCTTTGTACTTGTGCCATTTCTTAACATATCTTTTTCTCACAGACTTTTAATAGTTTTATTCTTAGTAATTTTAATCACTATATCCATGTCTGCTTTTTCTTAAATTCCGTTCTGTTTTCCCAAGCAAGACTCTGAGATGTGCTCATTATAGATTTTTTCACTAGCTGTTATTTTCTACCATCCTACAGAAAAGGGTTTCAGCTTTGCAAAGTGCAGATATTACTGCCATGTTCTTTGCTTTTTATCAAGTTCCGCTTTCCCCCCTCCTTTGCTGTAAGCACTACCACAGTGGTATCCCTCTTGTATATTTTATAACCTGTCTCTGTCTGATGGACTGCTGAGGGAAGTACCTGGCATATCAACCAGATAAAATAATCTATGTAGTTGCAGTCAAGCTTTTCACGTAGAATTCCTGAGCTTCAGACACCCAGTGTAATGGGAACCTAAAATGAATTCATCATGTCCCATCATCTGATCCACACTTCATTTACATTTACATTTGTGTCTTCAGTGTAAGGAATCGTTCCATGAAAAAATGTCTTCAGAGGTTTACCTAAAATGAATGGGTTGGAAAATCTTACTTATTATGTTAACCCTGGGAGCATAAGGGGCCCTGTGACCTTGTTTCAAATAGATACCCTTGGTTGAGTTCCCCCTTCTTCTGCATCCCAAGTCTTCACAGCGTATCTCTAGGCAAAAAATTGATGGGGCTGTATCTTTCTTCTGGGTTTACCATATTTCTGGCTTACACTGATTCAAGACCTTTGGTTTTTAATCCTTTGTTGGTACTTTTAAGGTGGAATTATGAAAAATGAATGGACCTCAAAACATCTAACTGTTGCTTCTTGCTTGTGTGATAACCATTTTCTTTGGCTATTTGTGAGCACCTCCTAATTTTATATAATAGATAAAAGGTAAGAGATGAAAATTCTAAAAATTGTCAAAAGCAAATAGAAATCTAAAGGGAAGTCTCACCTCTGTGTAAATAATTCCACATTACTTTTATTCTTCAGCTCTTTTTATTTTTCTGCTTAAATATCACTGTTAAGAGGTTCTAAAATATTAACATTTTACAAACCTGTGAAAAAATATCTTCCTGTCCCAAAAAAAGTGAGTTTCTCTAGCTGATAGAAATGGATTTTGATAACTCTGTCTCTGGGTATCCTACCCATTACAGACACAAGAAACAAACTTCTGTGTGCCCTTTCAGTAATCATTTTATTGAAGTTGTCTGTTAATGCTTCCTTAATTGCATTCTGTTTCAGACTTGACAATTTTTCCTTTCTTCTTGCCTCCTGACATGACCTCCAATTTCAAATTATTGTGCTTTTTTCTGTTCTGGGTTGTCTAAATGAAGTTCTTTATGTCTTTTTCATTTGCTTCAGTTCTCCTTAATTTTAGCATGTCTTTCAGTGGCAGTTTCACCAGTGCATCTTAGTTCAGGTTCTTGTTCTTGTTCCTTCTCCAGTATGAACTATTACAGTTTTCTGGATGTTGTTACCTTCTACATCTACTATCTTTTACCTTTATTATCTGACAGAATTTATTTGAAAAAGGAGAAGGATCAGGAAAGACCTTTTCAGCTTTCACATTTTTGGCATCATGTCTCATTTTTCATTTGCCTGGAAGGTTTCTTCAGTCCCTCTTTAGGAAATACTTTATCTTTATGCTTCTGATAGCTTGTGAAACTGTCCACTGTTATACATTGCCACATTTGCCTTAGGTCTTCTTTCTTTGTTCTATGTCCATACAGTGTCTCATCCTGTGGGATATCATCAGCCTTCCGAAGCTTCTAGTAAAGGCAATAGAAACAAACTCCTATATAGTATTTCCATCCTTTCAGTGATGGATTAAGTCAGAAATACGCTTTGTTAGTCCACATAAATACTGGTCTCCCTACCTGCAGCTGCTAAAATGTGTGGTTGCAAGTATTTAAGTGCAACACGCTACTGCAGTCTAGCCTGGAGGTCACCAAACTCCATAATCATTCAGCCATTAGGAGACTTTTATTTATGATTATCACATGAAGGATCTTTTCAAATTATATTTGTTCAGTCTTCCCAGCCTGTTTCCTCAATCTGCTTACCTTCCTCCAGTGGCTAATCCCTTTGCAGGCAGAACTTTATGTCAGTTTATATCCCATGTAGCATGAGCTAAGCATCTCATGTAGATAGGCTTCTTCTGTACAACTGCAAAATGAGAGACAGGCCTGTGGTCCCAGTGTCACTGAACTTTCAGGATCATGGTGAGCTGCATGTTAAATTAATTTCAAAAATAGTTTTCTTAGATTTGACTCTGGCTTCCTTCCCCTTTACTATCAGTTCAGTGAGAAAAATCCGAGGGAGCTTGAGTAACCATGAGTGATCAAGGTTTTTCACTTCTGTGCCCTCTACTGAGTTCTAGACCTTCAACATTGATGTTCCATCAAGGACCATTCTGAGGCCTCACCTCACTTATCTTGCACTGATGAAATTCATCTTGGGTTCTACATCTACATTAGACAAGTTCATTAAATTTTGTGCAATGCTCAGACAGTGTGCTAATAGAGGGCATGTAAGTGTGCAGATAGAGAGACATACCTGCTAATTGCCTGAAAGGA
Source organism: Pomatostomus ruficeps (assembly GCA_013400735.1). Lineage (NCBI taxonomy): Eukaryota > Metazoa > Chordata > Aves > Passeriformes > Timaliidae > Pomatostomus > Pomatostomus ruficeps. The sequence goes on along the minus strand of VYZT01042210.1, from coordinate 3,785 downwards.
TTCTGATCAGCCTAATTCTGGCAAAGTAGAATTTCTGTTCTGCAGACTGGTTCCTTTTCTGAAGTAACAAAAAGTAGCTGAACTACTTTTGTGCATCCTCAAGTCTTCAAAGTACCTGACACAGTGTTTTGTTTAGGATATTGCTCCTTTTTCTGAGAACATGAATGTTGTGTTTGGCTCTCTGCATTAAGAACTGAGCTATAAGTTGGGGGGGAGGTTAATTTCGTTTGTCAAGATTTAGTCTAAGTTATGTATTGCTTATGATATACTTATTCACATTTGTAAAATTATGTGCACTCCGTCCGTCATGTGAGGTTTGATTTGAAGAGATTTGAACAGTTAGAGGTAGAGCAGCTATTTGGAGTGTAATTAAATTATCTCACTTTGCTTCCCTGGAAACCTCAATTACAAAGATATAATTCTGTTGCAAATGAAGTGTTTTGTTGATATGTAGATGAAAGAAGAACAAATATGGAAGGGAAGCAGTTATTGGTGTCTAATGATGGGGGGAGAATGTAGCATACAAAATTGAGAATTTTCTATTAAGAAGAGGGCGTTATGTTTCAAATAATGGCTGTAATATACATAATCCTTCAGGGATTACTGTTATTGTTAATGTAATAAGAAATAAGTTAATAACACTTCAGTTCCTTCTAGCAATTCTGCTATACTTACCTTATTTAAGTGTCATATAATTGTGATAGGATAAATCAGAGATTATGGCGTCACATTGACAGTGAACAGCTTCCTGTGAAAAAACTTACATAAGAGGATCTTTGTCATATATCAGGTCTCTTTCTCTCCTATTCTGTTAATATTAAAATGATTATTATTGTCATTGTAAGAAGAAAAGTGAAATTATTCTTTCTCAGTGAAATTATTCTTCCTCAGAGAAGAATCTTCTGAATTCCAGCAACCTGGAAACACAATACCATTTTGAGGAGGTACAGGAGGAATCCAAACAGTTCATCCCATTCTGAAACATAGCCGCTTCAGGCAAGACATTTAGTGGTCTCTTAATCTTTGTGTTCTCAAATTCTGTAACATGTCTAGCAGAATGAGCACTTTATAGTGAGGTGATGTAGTTGAAAACTCCAGCTACTGGTACGAGACCCACATATGCAGTGATCAGCAAAGCATATGTAGTGATGGCTGTAAAAAATGCGTCATTGCCATCTGAGCTGTGTCTACACTGTGTGGTTTGTGCAAGCTGAATTTGCTTTCTCTCTCTCTGCCCACTGCTGTCTAAGACCTGTATGAATGTTTTTATAACCTTCTGTCCTAATTTAAAAGCAAACAGAGCTTGCTTAGTCCACACATATCTTAAACTGACTTTTAAGGCTCTATGTTCATCAGCTGCATATTTTATATAGGAGTAAACCAGCAAAATCCCTAGATGTAGTGGTTTCCATTTATCTGTTTGACTTGAAACTGGAATAGCATATAAAGAAGCCTCACCTTGGTCCAGATGCAAAGTAAACTCCAGTGTGGATACAACCTGAGTAGACAAGTGTCGCACTGTATGGACACAAAGAAAACACACGTAGCCGACCAGGTCGAGGAGCCAAAAGAGAAGAGCCAAAAGAGAGAGGGCAGAACCCTCTGACCTTTATTTATATGTTCTTAGAAATCACCGTGGATTGGAGATAGAAATTACCACCTCTCAATCACACTGGTCAAAGGAAAAATCCATCACATGTCTTCGCCTAGGAGAATGGAATGAAAACAACAAGGACAGTTAGCAAAAACATGGCCATGTTTACAACAGCATGCGTGAGAAAGTACTACAGCAAAGAGAAACATTGAAGAACTGCAAAACTCAGGACAACAGACAAGCCCCAACATATATGCATATAGACTGTCTTCTCTGTCTTCTCCAGAACTGCACCCACTGAGTAGATCATGGTAAAACTTTCAATTTCACCAATCTCAGGATTCAATTTTATTCTTTATGTCTGGCCTCAGTCAGTCCTCAAATATTTGATATACTTCAAAGAATGATTTGTAAATTACTACCTAGCGTTATTTAGATCAGACACAAATGTCAGAACATCACTAACAAATGGATCTGAATTTTATGTTTGCCAGATTTAATTTTGCAATTCAAAAATTTCTGATGACTCTAGGAAAAAGGACTCATTCTGCTTACATTGGCAGCATAAGCATCTCTTTCTTATAATCCAAATACATACAAACGTGACTGCTCCATATACAGACCAGTGACTACTTGCTTACTTCTTTCTTATTTTATTAATGCCTCACAAGCACAAAATATATTTGAGCTCTGAAATGAAATCATAACCCTTTCTTAAGATTGCCAGAGCAAGCCCAAAATAAGAGACAAAGAGATGAGATATAAAGGATCCAGAGTGCTTTCAAAGAAGCTGAGTTCTGCCTGCCAGTCATTTTTATAACAAGGGCAGCCATAGACATAATATTTGCAAAATGTTGTCTCTTTTGATTGAATAGATGTGTAACACTTATAAAGATGCCTTTTATAAGTTCAGATGGCCTCTATTGCTAATGTAATTTTTTTCCTGAATGATTGCACTATCACTTTTAAGACAATGCCTAACTTTAGTTTTTTAACGCCTTTGATTTTATCAAATCTTCCATAGTAAAGTTGCTCTAGGTTGAAACATGAGCATGCTTGTAGAATGTATGCATTTGGAAGTCATATGTGTTGCACTAGAAGTCCTTAACTATCTGGTGTGTTAACACAGTAATTGTACAATTCAGTCAGTGAACTGCCCGAAGACTGTTAATTAACTTAAAATTCCAGTGTTGCCTTCATTTCAGAAACGTTATAGAATATCAAATGTGTGTATTGTCATAAGCAGAGAAGTTTTTTTCTTGAATTACAGAATATCCATTAATATTACAATGTAAAAAGTAATGTATATTTTTACATGACAAATGCACTATGTATAGGCTTTCGGGGAAAAAATTCAAAAGTTTATTTGAGATGACAGTAATAAAATTACTTTAGCAAAGTGGGTCCAGATTTTTATGTGCATTTTTGGCAGGACTAGATTTATAAAACAAGATCATGATCTACCGTGAACATGATACAATTTGGAAGGAGTCTATTACCCTCCATGCTGAGCTTTCTTTGTTTACTCAAAACTGCCCTCATTTGTGTGCCGGACAACAGTTTCATATCTTGAATATTTTTAGCTCTGATGATCAGCTTATAAAGACAACCCTCTGTCCCTCAGAATATATCCTTCACATAGCACAGATGAAACTTTCCCTCTTTTTATCCCTCCCCAAGTCTTTTAAAAATCATTATAGAGCTAAGGATAACAGATGTACATAAAATTCCATTTAACCATTGCACAGGTTATGTTAAAAGCCAGGTTATTTGCTTTGTTCCCCTTAAATCCTTCCAGAATGCTGCTGTGAAAGTCAGTTTTATCTCCTGAAACTCAGGCCATGAAACTCCCCAATTAAAATTCTTTCACTGCCTACTATCACTTTAGTTGTGTTCAAGGTCCTTGTCTTCCGCATCAAGGCTGTACTTTCATTTTTGCTTAGTGTACTACTTTTCTTGACTGCCCCCAAGATTCCCACCTAGGTGCTGCTTTCAACCCCTCCTTCTACTTTTATCTTTGTATTTTGTTCCCACTTGCCTAAGCTGGAACTTCAGCTGGAATTATTCCCTGGCAGAGGCTCCTACAGCACTTGTATGTCACCACTCCTCAGCCTTGCTCTCCACCCTTGCCTGCCCGTTCCTCTGGCGAGGAGCGCCTTACAGCCCCTCACTTTTGCCACAGTGCATACCA